>BQNB010018108.1:0-68815 GCA_026074375.1 Tanacetum coccineum | reverse complement strand
GTGATTTTGTCCCTTGTTGTATGTTTATATATGTTTACAGTTATTTAGATATATAAAAAGGGGTGAGATCAGGCGAGTCAAATACACACAAGAAGAAGGAATAGACTATGATGAAGTTTTTTCTCCTGTTGCCAGAATTGAAGCAATTAGGCTATTTTTAGCCTATGCCTTATTTAAAGACTTTGTGGTGTACCAGATGGATGTCAAAAGTGTTTTTCTTTATGGAAAGATTGAAGAGGAAGTCTATGTTTGTCAACCACCATGATTTGAAGATCCAGACTTCCTTGACAGAGTATACAAAGTAGAAAAGGCACTTTATGGATTGCATCAAGCTCCCAGAGCTTGGTATGAAACCTTGCCAACTTATTTGTTGGACAATGGGTTTCAGAGAGGAAAGATAGACAAGAATTTGTTTATCAAAAGGGTCAAAAGTGACATTCTGTCAGTTCAAGTGTATATGGATGATATCATTTTTGGTTCTACAAAGAAGTCATTATGCATTGAGTTTGAGAAGATGATGCATAAGAAGTTTCAAATAAGCTCTATGGGTGAACTCACATTCTTCCTAGGACTGCAAGTGAAGCAGAAGGAGGATGGGATTTTTATCAGTCAAGACAAGTATGTGACTGAGATTTTGAAGAAATTTGGTTTTACTGATGTCAAGACAGCAAGCACACCTATGGAAACACAAAAGCCTTTGCTCAAAGATGCAGATGGTGAAGATGTAGATGAACACTTGTATAGATCCATGATTGGATCACTGATGTATCTTACTTCTTCAAGACCTGATATTATGTTTGCAGTGTGTGCCTGTGCAAGATACCAAGTCAACCCAAAAGTTTCACATCTTCATGCTGTGAAAAGGATTTTTAGATACTTAAAAGGTCAACCTAAATTGGGCCTTTGGTATCCAAAAGATTCTCCTTTTGATTTGGTAGCATACACTGATAGTGATTATGCTGGAGCAAGTTTAGATAGGAAATCCATAACAGGAGGTTGTCAATTCCTAGGGTGCAAATTGATCTCATGGCAATGCAAGAAGCAGACTGTGGTTGCTAATTCCACAACAGAGGCTGAATATGTAGCTGCTTCAAGTTGTTGTGGCCAAGTGCTTTGGATTCAAAATCAATTGCTTGATTATGGGTATAACTTTATGCATACAAAGATCTATATTGATAATGAGAGTACTATATGCATAGTTAAGAACCCTGTTTTTCATTCAAAAATAAAGCACATTGAGATTAGACATCACTTTATCAGAGATTCCAATGAAAAGAAGCTAATTCAAATGATCAAGATTCATACTGACAAGAATGTTGCAGATTTGCTTACAAAAGCATTTGATGTAAGTAGATTTCAATATTTGATTGCTAGTATTGGAATGCTCAATCTTTAAAGTCTTAGTTAAGAAAATGGTGAGAGAATAAAACAAAAGAGGGGGGGGGGGAGAGATGTGTGATAAAAACAGATAGAGTGATTTGGTGAGAAAAAGAATTAGAGAGTTGTGTTTTGAAAACAAAAAAAGAGATGTGTGATAAAACAGATAAAGTGATTTAGTGAGTAAAAGAATTGAGAGAATTTATGAGTTGAAAAACAAAAAGAGAGATGTGTAAAATAAAAACAGATAGAGTGATTTGGTAAGTAAAAGAATTGAGAGAATTTTAATGTTATGAAAATAACAAAAAGAGAGTGAATTATAGAAAAACAGACAAAGAGAATTGTAAGCTAAAATAATTGAGAGAAAGCAAAAACAGACAGAGAGAATTATGAGCTAAAAGAATTGATAGAAATAAAAAACAGCAGAGAAGATTTTGTGAGCTAAAATATTAATTTGATGATGGAAAAGCTGATTAGAAAGGAATTGGAGTTAATGTGGTAAATTTAAGTTAATTGCTGCTAGGCATTAAACTTACTACTGCCTTGGGAATGTTATGCGGCTAGCATAACTTACTACTGCTGGTTGTAAGTTAATGCTGCTAGGCTTAACTTACTGCTGAGTTACTACTGCTGGGTTACTTACTACTGCTAGTTAAGAGTTAATGCTGCTAGGCATAACTTACAACTACTGGTGAACGTTAATGCTGTTGAGGGTAGTTTCATAAATACTTTGATTAAGGGTTTCATTCAATCATTTAATCAATTTTAATCTTTCATATACTCTCTAATCATAAACCCTAACTCAAATTCAATATTTATCATTAAAACCCAACATAATGATGACCCTACAATTTGCTGATATTCATAATTTAGTCCTATTTTTGACTAAATCTGCTGAAAGTGAAGGATTTGAGCAGATAGTGGATTTTCTGAATGCAAGTTCTATAAGATATGCTTTAACCGTAAATCCCACTATATATACTTTGTGTATTGGATAATTTTGGACCGCTGTCAAAGTGAAAACGGTCAATGGGGAACAGCTGTTACAAGCCCTAGTGGATGGAAAGAATATCATCATAATTGAAGCAACTGTAAGAAGAGATCTTCAACTGGAAGATGTTGATGGTGATTGTCTGCCAAATGCTACAATTTTTGAATAACTTACACTCAAGGGTATGAAAAACTTTCATAAAAGCTTACTTTCTATAAGGCATTCTTCTCTCCCCAATGGAAATTCCTTATTCATACCATTTTGCAATGCCTAAGTGCTAAGACTACTACATGGAATGAATTTAGTAGCATTATAGCATCTACAATTATCTGTTTAGCCACAAACTAAAAGTTCAACTTTTCCAAGTATATTTTTAAAAGCATGATGAAGAACTTGGATAATGCTGTCAAATTCTTAATGTATCCAAGATTTGTATAAGTCTTTTGATAAATGCTTAATTGTATATATAAATTACCGGATTTTGCCAAATAAAAGCCAGAAAATGCCAAAAGAATAGAAAAATGTGTGCTTTTGTGTCTATTGTGCAGGAAAGGATAAAAAAGACAAAAGTGAGCAAAATCAGTCAAAACCGACAAAGAAACGGAGAAGGCAAGACAAGAGTGAAGAATGAAAGCAAAGATCAAAGCTGGATCAGCCCAATACAGCAAGAAAAGAAAGCCAATAAAAGACAAGGACCAATGTTGACAAGTTTTCAAAGATCTAGGGGGAGCTCATTGAATGTTTTAAGTTTAAGGGACAAAGGTTGCAACAGATAAAGTTGGTTATTAAAAGGAAAGAGGAAGTTATCAACTACAAGGGCTAATTATGTCAAGATCGAAAGTTGTTTTTACACTACATCTCAAAGTTAGAAACGGAGGGGCCATTTTTGCAACATTTCCAAACATTCAAAACACAACACGCGGGGAAAATTTCTATAACCACCATCCAAACGGATTTTTCCGCCAAAATTCGTAAAGAAAACCCAAATCACCCTAAAAAACCCTTCCCGCTCCTCTACCTTCATCCAACCTCGTATTAATCAACTCACGTCATTTGTCCACGTAGTCAACAGCCAATTGGATCGAACACTCATCAGTCACAATCAACGGCTAAAAATCTAGCTATAAAAAAACTAAGATCGAGGCTAGGATATGGGTTGTCTTTTTCATTCTCTTGTCATTCCTCAGCTATAAATAAGCTTGTAATAGCTTTAGTGTGGTGAGTTTTTGTAAGTTTTTAGAGTTTCAATTTCTCTTGTATTTTTTTGAGTACTGTACATCTTTCAAGTTTGCAAATCCTTTATTTTCAGTTGTACATCTTGTATTACTTGTACTTTCATCTTCTAAGCAATTAAACTAAAAAATTGAGTTAAGGTTTGTCTTAAATTTCAAGTAATAAGCTGTTTTAGAAAAATAAGCTTGTAATAAGCTGTTTTTAGCTTATTACATTCTCTTAAGTACAAAAGTTGTTCAACACTAGTTAAAAGCTCTTTATATACTGTCTTTGTTCATTAGCATTCAATATTTTTCATTTGAACACAAGTTGATAAAAATTTGGAAGTTTATGGAGAAATAAGCTCATCTAGCTTATTGAGTTTTAAATCCTGTTGGTTTAGAGGCAAGGTGCCATTAGGATTTTGATTGAAGGTCACTCACTCAACAAGAGTGACCTAGATTCAGAGACTACATTAACAGGTTTAATTTCATGATTTAGATTTTAGCATTTATTTAGCTTATTCATGTAGCTTAATTCTTTGTTTACCTTGTGCTTAATCATGTTCATATTGTTTAGATAGTTTAAAGTTAAAATGTCTTTAAGCTGTATTAGTTAGAAACATTAAGGTTCAATTTAGTTGTTAGATTCTGTCATATAGTATAGTAGGATAGCTGACAAAGTAGCTTATTTTTACTAATAAGCTGTAGGTTTAAGAGTTAAAATAGCTTTAATAGTTTAGTTATAGTAAGAGTAGATATAAAGTTTTAGCTGTTTTAGTGTTTAAATAGTTTTTAAGTCAAAATTAGTTTAGACAGCTTAAGTAAAGTGGTGTTTGGATTAAGCTAAATTTGACTCTAAAAGTCAACAAAACTCTGTCATAGCCTTTTACATAGTTGAGTTTAACAAAGTAATGAAGATTTAAACAGGTTTTAGAACTTAGTTTGTAGAGATTCAAATTTTAGAGTTTAAAAAGATAATCAAACAACGGACAGTTTTAAGCTAAATTAGATTTAGAGTTTAATGTCTCAAAAGCAATTTAGAGTTCACATTTGAATAATATAGGTTTAGATACATTTAGTTAACTTGTGTATGAGTTTTGAAGAAGAAGTTTAGCCTGCATTTGAGCATTTAGCCAAGTGCATCAGCATTAGCATCAGCTGCAACAGTTAATGTTGTTGTTGCTTATAATCTTTTAAGCTACTTTTTAGATTTCATAGTTAAGAGTTAGGATTTAGTTTTTAGCACTTATAGTACTCCATTAGTTTTACAAAATTCATCATTTAGATTTCATTTTAAGCTTTTAAGTTTAGCTTATTTTTCCTGCAAAAAGTAGTGTAGCAGTTCACTAGAGTCTAGCTTATTTTCTTATTGGTTTCTTATTTCTAGTTGAAATTTTTAGAAACCTTTTATCTAGGTTAGTTTTATATCCATAGCATAGCTTATTTCTAAGGTTTCAGTTTCTAAGGATTAGTAATAAGCTTTTTAGCTTAATAGGAAAAGCTTAAAAACAGTTATAAGCTGAAACTTTTTTTTTTACAAAAAACTTGTTTTTTTTTTTTAAAGACCCATTTTTCTTGTTATTCTAGTTAAAACTTAGCTTATTTCTTTTTAGAAATACTTAGTACACATCTTAGGGTGTTTATAGCTTCTTTTAGTTTTAACTTTCATGTAGAATTAAGCAAGAAATAAGCCATTGTTTAGAAAAGTTTGAAAAGACTACAAAAGCTTAGTTTCTGTAACAGTTTCAAAAAGCTTATTTTCTAGCTTATTAAGTCGTTAAAAGTTACAAGTGTCTTTGTTAAAGTTGTAGAGAATAAGCTCAAGTATAACTTTGTAGTTTTAAGTTTTAGCTGATTCTCACTTTTTAGATAAGCCAAAATAAGCTGAATCGCGAGGTCTATTTTGTACTTTTCCCATAGTTTAGGGTTAATCGTTTTAACTAAAGTGTAAATTCCCAATAAGTTTACTCCGCCTACCCTTTACTTTCGTTTGTGACATTTCCTACCCTGTCTTTCTAGGAAAAATAAAATAGTTTTAATATTTTTAATTTTAGTTTTATAAAATTAGGTTTAGGATTTTAATTGATCAAATTAGGGTTCAATTAGGTTATAAAAATTAGGGCTTTTAGTTTCATTAAATTTCTGCACCTTTTTAGTATATAAAAACCATTTTTCCTTATTTTTCCAGTTTAATTTGTATTATCTAGGAATTAAAATAGGTTTTAGAATTTTTGTCTTAGTAAATCATAGAAAACTAGTAAAATAGTGAAATTTTTGATTCTTTTTGTGAAAATTTTATTTTTAAATCCAGTATTTTTGAAAAATAAAAGTAGAATTTTAGTGTTAATTTTTAGAAAAAGTTTATTTTTGTTAATTCATTTTTCTTTAAAAATTCATAAAAAAATTCAAAAATAGTTTAAAAATTCTAATTCTTTTTCCTAATTTTTTTTTTAAATTTGTGATTTTTAGGAATTAAATTTGTTATTAGAAGTGTTCTAGATTTTAAATTCTCGTTTTAGCTCACGTTTTTAATTCACATTTGTTAATTTTTCATGCTAGTTAATTGATTTTAGTTTCTTTTAATCCGTTTCTATTAGATAAAGTGGGCTATTAAATTTGTAGTATAATTTCAAAAGCAAAAATCCTTTTAACATTTTAACTCGAATCCGAATTATCACCAAATCTCAATTCACGACTTCTTCGAGGAATTTACGACTCGTGTATTAATTACTTTCCTAAGTGATTAATTACTTACGGTATCTTGGTTTGTGAAAGTTTGCACTATAGAGATATATACTATACTTATCAATGAAACCAATTTTTGGCGCCGTTGCCGGGAAGACGTGGTACGTTTTTTTAGAATTTTACGTTGAATAAGAAAAATTTTGAAGACGCTTCCATTGGAAGTGATTTTTGCTATTTTTGTATAAAAATATAAAAAGTTCATTAATTCGATTCCTATCGAATTAGTAAAAAGAAAAAAAAAATAAACAAATTTGGATACTAGCTATCCATCTTTAAACCATTCCAATAAAACACAAAACAATCGTGATTTACTTGCGAGGTCGCCGGACCTTTAAGTTTACAAACTATTAAGGTTGCGTTTTTAAGGAAAAGTGATAGCTATTGCTAAAGGAAGTCATTGCGGCTCGCTAAGCTTTTCCGCTCACTTGTGCGTATTCTTAAAGACTTATCGTGAAGCTTGTAATAAACGGTTACCAAAAATAGTTTTTCTTCTCTTTCCTAATAAATACTAAAAATTTAATTTCCCCCCAAAAATAATCTTCTCAATCTCAAATTCTTTAATTATCTTATGTATTATTCGGAAAAGCTAAAAATATTCTTCTTATTCCTCTTATTTGTTTAATTCTCATTTTCCTTATCCTCGATAATGTTTAATTCTTATGGCGCCTAATCGTTCAAAATCCCTTTATGCAATCAAAGAATGTTCAACTTGTGGAAGTTGGTACACTAAAGAATGTTGTTCAATAGGAAATCTTAATGACCAGATCATTGTTCCCGTGCCCAACTCTTCTCTGCATTGTGCGGTGTGTGGAACCCCGGTCGATGGTCCGTATTGTCATGGATGTACTCTTGTACGAAAGAAATTCGATGAAGATTTGCTTGCGTATTGTGTTGAAAATGGAGTTTTCCAAAACTTTCAAGATACTTCCGAGTCATCCAATGGACACTTACCTCCAAACGTCTGTTAATGCTCCTCGGAGAGCTCAAGCGTTGTTTGATTCAAGCCCCCGGTGTAAATATTTCACCAAATCCTCACAATCGACCATAATTTGTTGTTATCGAGTGAGGTGATTCCATAAATGGAATATTTTGTCAACAATTGCATTTGTGAATCTTGTGGAAAGGTGTTCATTTCTGTTTACAATTGTCCACCAAAAGATCCGATCATTTCTGAGCTGGAACCGTGCTATAATCGAAATTTTGATTATTCCCACATGATTCACAAACTTTCACAAAAAAAACAAAAAAATTATCTTTGTAATGTTTTGTGAAAACTGTGGGGGATCTCATGAGACTTACCAATGTCAGCCGATGAACCAAGAGTATTTTAATTCTCATTCTTCCGGTTTCGGCCAATTTCAACCCCCGTAGTTTTCCGATGATTATCAGACTCCTCCGGTAACAAGTATGAAAATGCTACAGGCTCAAATGGATCTTATAGAAGCTATGCAAGACTTCTTGAAGAAAGTCTGACACATACCTCATAATGAAAAGAGCATCAAAGATATTGCTTGCTGAGGAGAATTTTTAAGATCAAGCAAGTTGTGGAAGAAGAGCAAAACTCAACCAGAGTTATTTAGCAAGAATTGTTGAAAGTCTTCTTAAGGATTTACAAATCCTTAATGAAATTCAACCACTAAAGCAAGAAACTTCTAACCAAATCCAAAAAGATCAAGAAGAGAAGAGTATTGCGGAACTGCTTGCTGAGGAGAGACTTCAAAAAGCTAGTCAAGCCTTAAATGAAAGTCAATCTCCTCAAGAAATGAGAATCCAAGATTTGGAGATTCAGAAGCAACATTTAGTGTTGAAGAGATGAAAGATGGTATGATTGATTTAGGAATAAGAGATATGAAAGGGGAGATCGATTTGATTATAGAAGGGAATGTGAAGATAAGTTTTTATGAGCCTTAAAGGATAAGTCAATGTCTAAGCATTGGAAATGCGGAATAATCTACAAGAAGCAGAAGAGCTTAGAGGAGTCTGAAGCTAGAGCTCGAAGTCAGAAGATTATCATTGACGATGATGACGATATTTGGGGATTTTATGCGGTTCATCCGAATACGATACACACTTTCGTTTCGCAAAACGTAGAGCCTAAGGATTCACTCATAATGGGCGACGGGCAATTATCACTACTCGGAAACTGGAGACATTTAGTGTTGAGTCCCTTGTTCAAACCCCAAGTGAGTCCGATGAAATTTAGGTTTGGGGGAAGTGTAATTTGTTCGACATCAATGATTCCTATTACGAGAAGTCCACGAGTAGACTTGCTCATCTTGCTCCGATTTCGCCGGAAATCGTTGAAGCTTGTGTCGATGACGATGATACCGACGACGATGACGATTATGATGACGATTTTTATGATTGTGTTGATATTGAGGAGGACGGAGGAGAGATTGATCTCGACATTTCTAAGATCGTTGACATTTCTCTTCGGAGATAATTAGTCACTAGTTATCTTTTAATTGAAAAAATTACGCTTTTAGTCTTCTTCCTCCTTATTCCATTTCTTCCTATATTTTGACCCTCATACTACTATCCCCGTTGTGGATGCTTGATTTGCTTTTAGAGGAGGGGATGTGCCTTAGTTT
Source organism: Tanacetum coccineum (assembly GCA_026074375.1). Classification (NCBI taxonomy): domain Eukaryota; kingdom Viridiplantae; phylum Streptophyta; class Magnoliopsida; order Asterales; family Asteraceae; genus Tanacetum; species Tanacetum coccineum. The sequence goes on along the minus strand of BQNB010018108.1, from coordinate 59,897 downwards.
TCTCGGATGACTCGATACTAGGGGTATTCGAGACAAGTACCGAGACTCGGGGGAGGACACTACTTCTATTGATGATTTACCCCTTGATGACTCGATGATTTTCTCCGAGTACGAGTCATTTACTTTTGATGACGAACCCGTGATGGCTGAAGTTAATAATTTTGACGAAATTAACACAACTGAACTTTCTTACTCGGGTATAGGTGAAAATGTTGTTTCAGACGAAGAGGAAGATACCTTCACATTCACTACCCGATCTTTTCTACCATTTGTCACCTATCCCGAGGTTTTACCCACATCTTACTCCACGGGGAGTGAAGATAAAGTTTTTAAACCGGGTATTTTTGATAATGTGCTTACGAGGAAGAGTTTTTTAACTCTTGATGTTTTTGACCCACTCCACCCACCCTTAATAGACTTTCATGTGTCGGGACCATTTACGATTGCTAATGTTTTCCCATATGGAACAATTGAACTTTCTCAAAAGGATGGTCCAAATTTTAAAGTCAATGGTCATAGGGTGAAACACTATTTTGGAGAAGATGTTCCTAATGAGATTATCCCAGATGTTAAGACCGACCCACCATGATAACCTAGTTTGGGGAAATGAGTCAAGCTAGGGGACTCTATAATAAACAAGCGCTTCGTGGGAGGCACCCCATGCTTATCCTTTTTATCTTCTTTCTATTTTCTCTTTGCTTCCCCAAGGACAAATCAATTCGGGGTCAAGTATAGCTTGTACTTGGTTAACAAAAACTAAGCTCTTTTAAGTCGTTTATGAGCTAACAATGAAAATAATGAGAGGAGGCTTGTTCTCTTTCGTTCTTGTTGGTTGTTTGTGTTTGTTTGTCTAGGTTTTCCGGATTTTAGAGGATTCATGGTTCAAAATTGTGGAAGAACAAAGCAATGCCCACAATTTCCATTGATGGTCTTCAATCTTCTCTTCATAAAGTGGGAAATCTCTTATCCTTGTCTTTATCGAACTAACATCTATTCTTTTGGCATGACCTTAGAATTTTTGTTTAGATTCCTTTTGACCCTTATTTTTCAAACATTGAGGACAATGTTTCGTTTTAGTTTGGGGAAGGATATCTTCGATATTGACTTGCACTTCACGCAACCTTGTTTGAACCTTTTTGAATTACCTTTTTGTGAAAAAAGTGGAAATTTTTAAATTTTTGCTTGCAATAGAAGCTTAGTTTGGGGAAAAACACCACTTTTTGGTAATCCGTTGGTGAGAAATAGGAGTTAATTTTGACTTGACCGGGTGAAAATGCCCTAGCTAGTTCTTTAACCTACCTTTTGTGGGGCTAAGCTTTCACAAATCCTATTGCATTGGATTTTAAAAATGTGAAGAACAAGAGATGATGTAGTTAAATATAAGTGTATTTGCTTAAGCAAGGTTTATTTGGAAAACCTAAAGCTTATATGAATGATTTGTGTCTTTTTACTCCCACAAGCTCTTAACACACCTAATCATACGTGCTCTTTTTAATTTAACTAAGTCAACCAATGTCTTTAGAAAAAGTCTTACATTTTGGAAAATAATTCATTTATTATGTAAGTAAGATTTTTGGTTTCAAATTTATAAGTTGATTTTCTAAAGTGAAATTTTTCCATTCACCAAAAATATAATTATAAAAAGAATGCCAATGAAGCATTTCTAATGCAAAAGCATTATTTTTCGTGCCAATGAAGCATTCGCAAAAATAGAATAATAAAAGCTATATATAGTTTTAATCGTTGGCGTATCCATGTTGAGAGTGAGACTCGGATGGGGTCGCAACTAAGGATTAAGACTATGTACGTGGAATCAAGGTTCGTAGGCATTCATCACTAGGGAGCGCGGCCTAGGTGGTGATTGCAACTAAGGGACTTTGGATTCTAGGCTTTGTAGGAAAAAGGTGTTGTCGCGATAACCCACAAACGTTAGCAGCGGAGTGGGGGTTCGAACTAAGAACACCGGTTGTTGATGCGATATCCTATTTGGGAGAAAGGCCTAAGTAGGGGTTCGAACTAAGAACAACATTCCTATTGAAAAAAAAAATTATAGTATATTGAAAATAAAAGAATGGTTAAAATTTCATTTTCTAAAAATCAAGTTATAAGTTTTGTTTCCCAATTTCTTTTAGCTTTGAGTTGAGGTTTATCTATGTTATTAACATTTAAGCTCACAAGGCTTAAGTGTAAAGCTTAGATGGATTTCAACTATAAAGATAAATTGATCTATGGTTAAGTTGAAAAGAGTGCACACATCTTAATCATTAATTTATTCTTGGGAGTGAAAAGTTCACAAGTTGTAAGTATAAGAGCTTAACCATTTGGACTTATATTGACAATGATCTTGTTTAATAGCTTTGTTTAGTCTAGTGAAAAGTCAGGGAAGACGAATTTTCCTCTTTTGTGCTCTATTAATCGGGAGTAGCCTATTTCAATGAGCCTAAAAGTTGCAAAATTGCAATGATTGCCATTAATGTGTTTCCATGAGATAAAATGTTGAGAAAAAGCTTAAGATGTTTAAAAAAGGGGATTCATAAAAGGTGAAAACAAGGGCATTTTGGAAACTTGTTAGTTTACAAAGTGTACAATTGATAAAATTGCGTGAGGACACGGCAATCCTTTAGTTTGGGGAATTTTGATAAGTGTTAAATTGTATACATAAAATACCCAGGATTTCGCCAATAAAAGCCAAAAAAATATGCCAAAAGATGGAAATATGTGTGCTTTTGTGTCTCAATGTGCAGGAAAGGATATCAAAGTCAAAAAGAGCAAAAACGACCAAAACCGACAAGAAACGGAAAAGACAAGTGATCAAGTGAAGACATGAGGAAAGATATCAAAGCCGGATCAGCCCGACACAAGGAAAAAGTCAAATTAAGTCAAAGGAGGTCAAAGTCATGAAGAGTCAAGTCAAAGTTTGAAGTGAAATGACCATTATACCCTTTGAAGAGGATGCAAAAAGACTAAAATACCCTTGGGCCATTCTTCTACACCATTCGGCCCAATAAAAGCCCAAAATCAAAACCATTTCTTGTTTTAGAAACTAAAAGGGCCAGAAATGTACATTCTCAAAATCACTTTTACACTATACTTTGGAACAAAGAAACAGAGGGCTAGAAATGCAAATATCCCAAACTTTTAAAACACAAACGCGGTATAGTTTTTCCCTAACAACCATCTAACCGTTTTTCCCGCCAAAACCCGAACAAACCCAACTTTCCCCAAATCCTTTTCCCGTTTCTCCCTACTCCACCCTACCTCGTATTTACAACTTCCACATCATTTTGCTCACGTGGCAGCTTCCCATTGGTCTGAACACCTCATCTATCACATCCAACGGCTAAAATTCAAGTTAAAAGTGATCGACGGCTAGGAATGATTGAGTTTCTCATCTTCTCATCATCTTTTCCTATAAATATAAGCTTGTAATTCAGTTTTAGAGGGAGTTAGAGAGTTAGTAAAATTTTCTTTGTAATTTTCTCTTTTCAATTTACTCGTACTGTTCATCTTTGCGAATTAAGTTTTTTTAAATTTTCAATTCAGTTGTACTCTTTGTTCCTTATCTTGTACTAATCTTCTTTTAAAAGTAATAAAGCTAGTTGAATTGAGTTTGAGTTTAAGTTTTCAAGTAATAAGCAAGTTTTAGTTAATAAGCTTGTAATAAGCTCAATATAGCTTATTCTGTTTTCTTTAGCTCAAGAGTTGTTCAAATTTTGTTAAAAGCCTTCTAAATACTGATTTTGTATGCTTTAGTTCAATGATGTTCATTTGAGTTTAGTGTGATTGAATTTGGGAAGCATTGAGGAGTAATAAGCTCAATTTAGCTTATTGAGCTTAAGCTCAGGTTTTAGAGGCAAGGTGCCATATAGGTTCTGAAATTGAGAGCCACTCACTCAACAAGAGTGGCTAAGGTCAGAGACTACAATTCAAAGGGTTAGCTTCATGTTTTTAATTTTAGCATACATTTAGCTTAATTCATTAGCTTATTGCATTGTTTTTTTTGTGTGCTTAAACCTTTTCAATATTGTTTAGTTAGTTTAGATATTCAAATGTTTTAAAGCTGTTGTAGCTAGAATCCATTAAGTTTTCATTACTTAAAGTTCTGTCCTTTAGAAAGTTTAAGCTAGCTGAGTAACTAGTTATTTTTAGAACATAAGCTTTAGTTTTAAGTGCTTAAATAGCTTAATTAGATTGTTTTTTTTTTTTTTTTTTTTTTTGTTTTTTTTTTTTTTTTTTTATAAGCTGTAGATTTTAGTGCTTAAATAGCTTAATTAGTTGAGTATAAGACTGAGTAGATAAAAGGTTTTAGCAGATTTAGTTTTAAAAATAGATTGTAAGTAAAATTTAGTTTGGACAGTTTAGTTAAGTAGTGTTTGGAATAAGGTGTTTTTGACCTTAAAAGTCAAACAAGAGCTTGTCAAAACACTTTACATAGTTGAGATTTTCAAAGTTTACAAGTTTTAAACAGGTTTTGAAACTTAGTTTGTAGAATTTCAAGATTTATAGCTTAAAAAGTTTTTGCTAGCACCAGGGCAGTTTTAAGTGCAAAGTAGATTTAAGTGTTAAGTAAGTCACAAGCATTTTAGAGTTCAAACTTGGTTAGTGTAGATTTAGTAACATTTAGTGAGTAGGATTATGAGTTTTAACTTTAGAATTTTGGCCTGCACTAAGACTAAATTGACTAATTAAGAACATAACATTCTGTTTCGACTTTATAAAATTAAGCTAACAACTGCCCTATCCCGATTTACAAAGGCCATCATGCAACACTTCTTTCAAATGACAAGTCCAATCTCTTGAAGGACAGAATGTACATGCATACTAGTCCAGGATGACGTGTCTTTAGGACTTGATAATTTGTTTCTAAAAGTGAAGACAATCAAGTGTATGGAGCATTAATTCCTGCAATGATGATAAATCAAAAGATATAAAACTCCAATTCCTATAAGACTTATCTAGCATTTGCAATAGGAGCAGCAACTCCCAAGAAAGCTAGGAAATGGAAGAAACCTCCTTCTCCTTCAAAGAAACAAAATCTTATCATTATTGAAGAACCTGCCAAGAAACTGATACGAGGAAGAAACCAATGGTGTTCAAAATCATAGGCACTCCTGGTCGTGTCTGTGTCAAAGAGAACGGCACCATCAAAGGCTGAAGATAAACAAGGTATTGATTTGCTATCTGAAGTGCTGTACTTGAGGGAAGACTCAGATAAAACAGGCTATCCAAGAAGCTAACGGAAACCCATGCATCAGGATGGTGGCTCATGTGATGGAGCTGGATTTAGAATCCAGAGGTCCTAAATGAACAAAAGGCAAGTCTATTGACTACAAATGAGAGGGGACTGGATTAAACCAAGGTCCTGTTGAGTCCAAAAACTGATTCTTCAGATAGTGAGAATGAGTCGTTGGGGAGTTATGATGATGATGATGATGATGATCAACAAGGTGATGATGAAAGAACTAAATCTGATGATGACAAAAGCGTTGATCTCAATAAGACAGATGATGAAGAAGAAACACAAGAAGATGTGTTTCACCGAGTTTGTACATACACCTGATGATTATGTACCTACGGATGATGAAACACATGATGTAGATGATGAAGAATATGATCGTATTAATGAAGAAATGTATGATGATGTGAATGTAGAGTTGAAAGATGCAGAGCTTATTGATGAAGGGAAAGGTGATGAGGAGATGACTGATGCTGAAAAAGTAAATCCTGAGCTCGAGGAAGTTAATCAAGAGGTTGAAAGGGCTCAAGTTCAGGATGAAGCTCAGGCAACCACTACTGCTGATCCTGCTCAGGTTGCAAGTTCCAGTCGATCTGTTTCGTCCAACTATGGTAGTATATTTCTCAACCTTGATAACATTTCATCGGTAGAGACAAAAATTATTTCTATGTTAGATGTCCAAGTTCAACATGAAGTTCCAAGTATCCAGACTTCACATTCTAAACTGATACCTGTGACTGTTAATTCCTAGACCCTCTGTCATCAAACCATCCTTAATCGTTTCAACAGCGCCAGCAACAACCAATCCTCCAATACTTCCTCCATTCTTTTATACTCTTCAACAATAACATCGATCCCAACACCAACAACCGCAGAAGCTACAACCTTAACCACTATAATTCCTGAATCTACAAACACCTATTCTGCTATCATCAAAGAGTTTTTAACTTAGAGAAGGAAGTCAAGATACTCAGAAATGTTGATCACAATTTAGCAATTCGTGCAGCAATCAAGTCTGAAAAGTTCCAATTGTTGTTAAAGAGTGCCTTGGAACCAATCTGGAAGTTTGGAAGACTCTCTTCATAAAGTAATCCAGAAACAGACTACTAAATTTATTCGCGAACACACTGTTCCTGTAGTGGTTGTCACAGATGTACTCAAACAACAACAACAACCTTAGAAAAGTTCTGCAAACATTCGCAAGATCAAAATGGAACAAGCAGGCAAATAGCAAGAGACTAAATACACTATCACTTCATCTGATAAAGTTGCACTGAAAGAATTTGATCAGAAAAGAACCTTGTTCGAAACAATAACTAAATCCAAGTCATTTGATAGAAATCCCAAGCACAAGGCTCTATATCATGCTCTTATGGAGTCAATACTTAAGGATGAAGATGCCATGGATAAAGGTGTTGTTGACAAGTTAAAGAAAAGATCGCCAGATGATGCTGATAAAGATGAAGACCTTCCTGCTAGACCAGGCTAAGGGTTAAAGAGAAGGAAGACGAGTAAAGACGCTGAACCATCAAAGAAGGTAAAGTCAACTGATACCTCCGAAGGCACCACCAAATCTCAGCCAAAATCTACTGGCAAATTTGCTCAATCAAAGGAGATAGTGTTTGAAGCTGGAGATACTCAATTGCCACAGAAATTAGGAGAAGACATGGGTAAGACTGATGAACCACCCATTGTCAATGCTGATCCAAAGGACTGGTTTAGAACACTAAACGACCTCCTACACCTGATCGGAATGGAAAACCAAGTAAATAGTTGATGATGGATACTCAGAACTGGCTTAGTGATCTTGCCAAAGCAGAAAAACCTTCTAAAATGCTTAATGAATTGATGAGCACTCCTATCAATTTCACTGCATTTGCCATGAACCACTTGCAGATTAGTGATCTAACAAAAACTTATTTAGTACCGGTTTACAATCTTCTTAAAGGAACTTGTAAGAGTTATGTGGAGCTCGAATGTAATATAGAAGAATGTTACAAAGCAATAAATGATCAATTAGACTAGAACAACCCTGAAGGAGATAGATATCCATTCGACTTAAACAAACCACTACCTCTGGTTGAATCAAGAAATCGTCTGATTGTCCTGGCTGATTACTTCTTCAACAATGATTTGCCATACTTGCAAGGAGGAAGCACCGACAGAACATATACGACTTCTTTAACTAAGATGAAGGTTGCTAAGTACGACTTGGATGGAATTAAAGATATGGTACCCATGTTATGAAGTCCTATAAAAGTAGCTTATGACAAACATGCTCTTTTAGGTACTTCACACTAGAGATCCAAAAGACAAACCTTCTACGGATATGCTAGTAACAGGGTATCCACCCATGATGTGTACTCTACAAAATGAATTCTGGCAGTGATAAATGTCAAAGTTAACAAGTGGTATGGGTATGGTCATCTAGAGGAGATTGAAGTTCGAAGATCTGATCAGAAATTGTACAAGTTCATGGAAGGAGACTTTCTAAGAATTCATCTAAATGACATCGAGGACATGCTGCTTCTTGTTGTTTAAAACAAACTCTTCAACCTCGATGGTGAGGTCATTGTGCACTTGGCCACAGCATTATGTTGTTTCAAGACGTTTGTAATCCAGAAGATAGTGGAGATCTTCACTTGTGTCGAAAGTTACCAGAAGAAGTCAACATCTCAAGTGCCACTGACACATAAGGGGGCATCTTCTGACCTTAGAACCATATACCGCATCTTTTAACCTGAAGGTGTCATCTATTTGACAAGGTAGAGAGAAAATAGACTGATGTGTACTCACGAGCTATAAAAGTTCAGTATTGGTAGCACTCATATGGTTTGGATTAATCAAAGACATGGCCAACAACTTAGAGTTGTGGTATAGCAACGTCATGCCAAGAAGGAGATGGAGTAACTTGGACAAGAAACGGTCTCGCATCATGGTGAAAGATATTGATCGTTAGTTGCTGGAAAGAAGGTTGCTAAGGAGTTTGGAAAAGTTTGTTGGTGGAAGGGAATACGGGGAAGACCTTAGACTGCTTCAGCAGACAATATGACTTTGTCATACTTTTTCTACTCTTTCAGGTCAAACCTTGTAATTATAAAACTTGTGAATATGTAAATAAGTAGTGTAAGACTAATAATAGGCATATATAGTGTTTAGGTACGGATTTTCAATTTTTTTTCAAGAAATTCAAAATCTTTCAAATTAAGGTACTCAACACTATATAATTCCCTCATAAATTGAGGGAGAGCATTCAAATGTTCCTAATAAGGCTTAATATATATAATCTGAACATTTTTCTCCCCAAATAATTTTTCATACATATTTGAATCAATTGATATCCAAAATATCAAGAGATTTGACATTTTTGATAGGGAAGAAAACATTATTAAAATATATAACTTGTAAAATGTGATCTTAATGACTCTAGTGCAGCTTCTTCCTTGTATGTGAAAAACATTTTTTCGAATATCGATGCACATATGCAGGGGGCATTTTTGAAAGTTAAAACTATCGAGGTACAAATATTTTATATTATTCCAAGTACTTGGTTGAATTTCAAATGTTTTAAATGGCAACTTGTGGCAATTACATGAGACGCCATGTACTTAAATTTTATTGGAGTGTAAAGTGGTTAAGATTAGGAATATGTCCCACGATCCAGCCAGAACCGGAGGGATCTACCCAGGACATTCCATTAGATAGAATAGAAGTCCATAGGTATGATACAAAAGGAGTAAAGTGAGAAAAGGGGATAATGCAGACTAAGACAGAGCTAACACTAGAACAAACCCAACAAGGTGTTAGTGATGAAGTCTTGGTAAACATTGAAGGGGTTGAAGAATGAAAAAGAAATGTAAAGATAAAGGGTGAAAAGAAAGAAGCCCTCCTTATACTTAGGTAGAAACCTGGTTAATACATATGCTATCAGAAACACTAAGCTGTTGTCTGGTATTGAAGATAGTCATCATAAACCCAATGATGTGATGCACAACCCTCCCTAGGCCACTCAAGGTCTCTCAAAAGGCTCTTGTTTCATTTCTCACGGCGATTAAACACATTTCTATCGACTTTCTCACTCTGAGTTAGTTGTATTGAAAAAGATGGCAGTTCCTACTCCAAACCTTCATATTTTTATTCAATCAGGAAGTACTTGCATCTTCTTCATATGGATCTATTTGGACCAATTAGTCCAATGTCTATAAATCATGATAAGTATACCTTAGTTATTGTTGATGAGTACTCAAGGTACACATGGGTTCACTTTCTCCGGAAGAAGAGTCAGACAGCTAAAAGGATCATGTCTTTTATCAGGATGGTTGAAAATCAAAATTATGTAAAAGTTAAACAAATCAGAACTGATAATGGGACTGAGTTTAGAAATTTTGAACTTAAGAGTTTTTGTGATGAGAACGGAATTTCTCAGAACTTCACTTCTCCTTATACATCAAAACAAAATGGTGTAGTTAAAAGGAAGAATATAACTCTCATTGAGGCTGCTAGAACAATGTTGAATGGCTTAGTACTCTCTAAGCATTTTGGACTGAAGCAGTTAGAATTGCCTGTTACACTCAGACTAGATCAATCTATGTCAAAAGACATTATAAGACTCCCTATGAGATATTTAGAGAAAGGATCCCTGATATCATCTACTTTTATGTGTTTAGATGTCTAATGTTTATTAATAATCACAAGGATCACATAGGCCAATCTGATGCAAAGGTTGATGATGGATACTTTCTAGGATACTTATTTGTCTTTAAAGCTTTAGAGTCTTTAACACAAGAAGACAACAAATAGAGGAGACTTATCATGTTACTTTTGATGAGTATGGAAGCCATTAGATTTACAAATACCTCAATAGATGAAATTAGAATTGATGATTCATCTAGATATCCTCCTGATGAATTTCTTCATGAGGATGACCCATCTAGACAATATCTAGCAAATTCTGAAATTTCATACTACATCACTCCTCATGGTCATTCACTTACTGAACTCACAAAGACAATCATGTCCCTGAAGTGATTACTTCAAATGAGAAAAATACTCCTCATACTGAGGATGTTGAAGGTCCTCCTGACCTAGTAAACACTAAAGGGACATAAGAACAAAATGTTTAGAATGGACTAATCAACAGTCAACCCACTGAATAAACTTTATGGAGCAATACTGAAACCTCAGTACCCGTTACTGAAACTTTAGCCCCTGAAGTGCCTCAGTCTCACATCACTCATCATGCATCAACAAGTTCATATCTTGATCCTCAGGATAGATGGTCAAGAGATCAACATATTGAACTTATGAACATCATTGGTGAACCCACTGAATGCATTCTTACAAGAAGTATGGATGCTAAACTAATAGTTGCCTTAGCTAGTGAATGTCTATTTGCTGACTTTCTCCCTAAGATTGAACCTAAAAAGGTATCTAATGCACTGAAACATCCAGGGTAGGTTGATGCAATGCAAGAAGAACTGAATCAATTCTATAGAAATAAAATTTGGACTCTTGTTCCACTCTCTTATGGAAAAATAGCCATTAGCTCCAAATAGGTGTTCAAAAATAAGAAAGATGAACTTGGAACTGTTATCAGGAACAAAGCAAGACTGGTTACTCAAGGTTTTAGTCAAGAAGAAGAAATTAACTATGATGAAACCTTTGCACCGGTGGCAAGGATGGAAGCCATCAGGTTCTTCCTTGCCTTTGCCATATACATGAACTTCAAAGTCTTTCAGTTGGATGTTAAAAGTGCCTTCCTGAATGGAAAACTTAAGGAAGAAGTTTATGTTAAACAACCTCCTGGTTTTGAAAGTAGTGAATTCCCTGACTATGTCTGTAAGCTTGATAGAGCCCTCTATGGACCGAAACAAGCACTAAAGGAATGGTATGAGACTTTATCTACCTTTCTTATTCAAAACAAGTTTGTCCAAGGCAAAATTGACAATACTTTGTTCATTTTCAAAACTAAAGGAGATGTCCTCCTTGTTTAAGTGTATGTGGATGACAAATTATAAACTTTGTAAATAGTTTGAGAAACTGATGACAAATAAATTTGAAATGAGTATGATGCGAGAACTCACTTACTTTCTTGGACTTCAAATCAAGCAGGATGACAAAGGAATATATATTTGTCAAGAAAAGTACATAAGGGACTTACTGAAGAAATATGAGATTTCTGATAGTTCATCAGTAAAGACATCCATGGTTTCTCCAAATAACCTAGGTCATGACCTTATTGGTAAACTAGTCAATGAGACCTTATACAGAGGAATGATTGGGTCCTTGATGTACTTAAGTTCAAGTCGGCCTGATATCTAATTCTTAACATGTCTATGTGCAAGATATCAGTCCAATCCAAAAGAATCACATATCATTGATGTGAAAAGAATCCTCGGGTACGTGAAAGGTACTCATCAGTTAGTCTGTGGTATTTAAAGTGCTCAGGATTTGATCTTAAAGGATACTCAGACTCAGACTATGCTAGTTGCAATATGGACAAAGAAAGCACCTCAAGTGCTTGTCAATTGCTTAAAGGCAAACTGGTTTGTTGAAGTGAAAAGAAACACCAGTCAGTGGTTATGTCCTCTGTTGAGTATGTTGATGTTCATGGGTGTTGTGCAAACATTCTTTAGATGAAAAGTCAACTCAGTGACTATGACATTCATTACAAGATGGTACCCATCTTTTGTGACAACACTAGTGCCATTGCCATATCCAATAACCCACTCTTTTATTCAAGAATCAAGCATATTGATATAAGATATCATTTCATCAGGGACCACATCCTAAAAGGAGATATTGATATACACTTCATCCTCACTTAGTATCAGCTAGCTGATATCTTCATAAAGCCCCTCGATAAACCTACTTTCATAAGACTAAAAGTAGAATTAGGCATGCTAAACATTGATTAATCAGTCTCCCTGATCAATCATGTTTAATATGGTGTAAATAGTCTCCTCTCCTTAAAACTCTCACACTGATAACAAATATGATCTCCATAACACTGAGGGACACATTAAATGAAGTAACTAAATGCTCTAAGTCCTTAGTTACTTAATGTCCTAGGTTGGTGACTGAACACATTAAATAAGGAACAAATATTCCTTATCTAACTGTCATCCAACAGTCATGGGTCCCACTACATTCAAACATCCATTAAGCATTGAATGCTCACTCCCACAAACACTATCCCTTCCTAAAACATCATTTCACTTCCCACATAATCTGTTATCCCCACGTCATGTCTACAAAAGTGCATGATACAATAACGGTTATATAGTTGCCAAAACAGAAGGGATTGTGACAATTGTGGGTGGTGGCATTTAATGCGAACATCAAACTGTTTTCATACCTATTTTCAAAAAATAATTTTGATAATAAAATCTTTTCACAAACCTCATCTATAAATACCCCATCAAAACAAGAAACACACAAAAAAAATTTCAAAGGCAAAGAAGCTCTGCAAAATTTTTATCTTATCAAAAGTTGTGTGTGTTTTTCATTTTCTTGGTAAAACCTTCATTTCAAACTAGTTTTTTGTCAAGTATGCGTCAGCGATTTGAGTTATCAAACTTAGTGACCATCCGCCTTGATAACATACGTCATCGATATTGGTTGGATTAGACCTTGTGACCATCTGGTTTTCGTATATTGCCATTATCCTTTTCAATAACACAAACATTCAAATGGAAACGACCAAAGCAATCAAATATGCCCCTCAATATGGCGATATAACAGTTTAATCTATCCTATTTTCAAGCAACAACTTTGTGTGAAATTTCATTCACTCACAAAGTGTCCTAACCTAAAAAAATATTTGTAAATTCTTAAGAAACTGCTTTTTGGCTGAGGCTTTTATGAAAACACCATCAGTGTTATTTCAGAACTACCTGAGGGTGTTCTGGTGTACTGCAGAGGTTGAGGACCCAAACCCACCAACTAATGAATATGAGGCTCATCCTCTCAAAGAGTTCATAATCAAGTTTACTGTGAAGAATGGCCAAATGTTATTGACCTTAGACTATAAAACCTTCTGTGAAACCACAGGACTAGACTATAACAAAGGCGACTATGTTGCTCATCCCTCCCTTAAGGTTGTAAAAGTTGAACTTGCAAAAATTGCAATTAATGAGGCACTCGTACAAAAGACCTAGTGATTAAGACATCATTTCATGTGGCTTGAAGGATCTTGTTGACTTTTGTTATTCAGGTCCTTGGCGGGAATCATTCTTCTACTAAACAGTTGAATTTAATTCAACACTTGATCGTCTTTAGTCTCCTCACCGGGACTAAGATCGACATTGGAGAGATCGTTTTCATTGATCTTGTAACTAGGCTCAGGGCCAAGTCTAGGCAAATATATGTTTCCTATCCTAGATTTGTCTCATGTGACCTAGAAGAGTTATTAGGTTCCAACTATCCTCTGGATTAAAATTTTGGAAATCTTCCTTCCACCCTGAGTCAAACTAAAGGATGAAAGTAATGAAGAAATGTTTGAGGCTGGAGAAGAGATGGATGAAGCGATTCTACAGTCTGCAAATGAAGAAACTCAAACTCCTCATTCTATTGAAACCTCTACTGAGGAGCCCATATCAACAGAACATCAGTCTCCCTTACCACACAAAGATGACCTTGAATCTTTAAATGCCAAGAAGTCTACTGACTATCCTGATGCATCAGACTCTGTATCATCCTTATGTTCAGAGACCTTCAAACCTTTTGATAATTACATTCTAGTGACTGCGGGAGTGCTGGTAAGACAACTTCAACGTATCTCAGAAGTACTTTATGCTCAGGTTGTTGAAGATAACTAGGAGAAGCATAAGGAAGTTGTTGCCTCATATGCTGAACTAAAATGGAGCATTAAAGACTTTCACACAATCAACTTCAGGAACTACGAAAACACTAATGCTTCTCTCAAAAACTATGAAAGGATCCTTGACAAATTCAGTTCTGATCATGTTACAAGACTCAACATGATCCTCAACAATCTTTAAGTTTAGAATGCTGCAAAAGAGGATTCTGCCTTAAACAAGAAAGTGCTTGAGGCTGCAGAAGCATACATCAAGAATTCAACAAACCTTACTGAGCTTCTTACCCTGGTAAAGAACTTTTATTTTCCCAACTTAAAGTCTACTGTTGAATCTCTTTTGGCTGCAGTGACTGCTCAGAATGATCATCTAGCCAAATGGGTTGAGTCTTCTGCCTTAATGGCCTGGAGCATTATACCTAGGATGACCCGAATTGAGAACACTCAGACTAACATTTAGTCTGACATTGCATCACTCAAGACAGACACCTCTGAAACATGATGACTGAGATATTTTATACCTTAAGGGACAATCTTTCTCCACTCCCTCAAGCAGTGTGCCTAAGCCAACACTTGCTATCGCTGGAGTTCAAGCAAATGTTGGGGGGAGTTCACCTCATACTACTACTGTCAGTCCTATTGAAGAAACTTATTCTCAAACTGGGGGGGAGAAAATGATATGATCACTGAAGAGACAGTATCTAAAACTGTTGACGTTGAGAAGGAACCTATACAAGAGCCTCAAGACACTAAACCCATTCCAATAACAATTGTTTGGCCAACAGTCACTTCTACTAAAACTGAAATAATTGGATCTTCATCAAGACCTCAGCTCACATATCCTATTAAAGTTTAAGTCCCTTAATTTGAAAGTCTATCACATACCACTCCAAAGCCCGATAAAGGAAAAGGCATAGCTAGAGACACTGATGAATCTCCATGAAAGCTTGTGCCAGCATCCAAGGAAGTTCATCAGGATCCTGGTGCTCCAGTACTTATCCATTTTGAAATAAATGGTAAGTTGTATAATCTCATCAACGAGGAAATTCAGGCTCATGTGAAACTGGAAGAGCGAAAGGAGAAAGCTACTCAGGAAACAAAGTTGTTGGTACTCAGTAAGCCTGAGCTAATTAAGGTTGTAAGATAAGTAGCCACTGAAGCTGGAGTAGATCCAAAATCTCTTCAGAGCTCAAGAAGGAAAAAGAGTTCAAAAAGAAAAGGATTGATCTATATAAATGGACTACCACCAGCAGATGCAAGCCTGAAACAATCACTGATATTCTCATCCATCCAAACATAAAACCTATTGTAATCGTCAAAAAAGGCAATGATCAAAGGAACTTTGATGTTCACAACCCCTTTAGGTTTGGTGGCTTTGGCATAACTGAATGGGATGAACTAAATGAAATCATTCCCAAGAAAAATAACAAAGTGTTTGGTGAATTGATGACATCTTTAGGAAAGAAGTATAAAAGACTAAAGGTGATTCTTGAAGAAATTGGAATTAACCGATCACTTCCTGCCTTTGAACAAGTTCCTTCCCTTTTATCTGGCTGAAAAAGGAAGGCACGAGAGTTGGAACCTGAGGTTCACATCCCTGGACTTGAATATAAAAGAAGCCTTCCTAGAGGAGTTCAGTTTGTCAACAACAAAGTGATTGAATATCCTAAGCATGGAATCTTTTTCATAGATGTCTTTGGTGATCATGCCTTCCAAAGAATCAGTAACATTCATAAGGTAGATGTTGATACCTTGTTGAGCTACCTGGTGATGGCTACAAATATTAATACTCTTGATAATCAAAGGTTTTGTGCAGTAATAAGGAGTATGATTGATAGTCACCTTGATAAGGAGAAGCTAAAGTCAAAGAGAGTCAAGCTAGAAGCCATTGGATACTCACTAAACTAAGTACTTTTGTATTTTTCTGGTTTCATCTTTTGTAATAGATTGCTAGGAACTTGTAATCCTTAGTCAATGAAGTACTTTAAATTTATCAGTATCCTTTAATTGCTTTCCAGATTCAGTGTAAGAAGAAGTTGTATTTACTCACTTACACTAAAAACACTTAGGCTATATTCATATCCAAATAAAGGGAGATTGTTGGGCCAATTCAGTGCCTAATGGTCTTTCACTTGGATTTGAATAGAAAATATCCTAAGTGTTATATAACCTTTAACAATACTAAGGTCACTGAGTGAACAGTCACTCAATGAGTTACCTTCAACTGCTCAACCTGAGTCTACAAGAAAGACTCAACCATTCAGTGATGCATGTTACGGGAATCAAAACACCTTATTTGGGGGGACATAGATGATCAAAGAACATAAGATGAACCATGGTGTTCTAGTGAGAGAAAGTAGAGAGGGTGAAATAAAACTATGTGTTTATTAGATTAGAAAAGAAAAATAATAATGAACTTCCATACCTCCCCCCCCCCCCATGGAGAGTCATGAGGGTATTTATAGGCTATACTAAAGCTAACTATACCTCATTTACAATAATAGTCCTTGCGTTTAGCAGTTGGTCTCTAGCTAGTCCGATTCACGTGTAAAACGCCAGCTTTACCAAATAGTAAGGCTAAGAATCTCCCTACAAGATGGTGTCACACGTGAATTGGTTACAATGTTTCCTACAAGCAAAAATAAATTAAAATGATAAGAATGAAGTCCAATATTCCTTGAGATTGTCTTCAACGACCTTGATCTTCTTAAATACTCCAGCTTTATTTCTTTAGCTTGCAAACAAAAACACTGAATCTAGTTGAGTTTTAACTCTCTCCCAACTAGTAGGCTCTTTTTTCTTTAGCTCCCTCCCAAACTGACATCACTGAGACTGATTAGAATCAATGCACTAGTCTACTTAGAGACCTCCTTTCTCATTTAGGATACACTATGGGAGGGATGATATCATCAACATCGTCTCACTTAGGAAGCATCCCAGTCTTGTGGAATTCAGCCAAAAACCCTGAAGTACACACTTTATCCCTTTCAACGAAGTTGAAACCGTAGCACCAAAATCAATTAAGTCCCAAAAATACACTTTTCTCCCTCCAGGATGATGACTAACTGAGGAATCATCCTACACATGTGTACATCTTATGCCAACTAGAACTGCTTACTTAGCTTCATAGCCCGTGATTGCATAAGCAATGCTCTGTGAGAAGATGTCGGTACTCTCTTTACAATTCTCTCTTGATCAACCCAAACTAAATCCCCTTATCTATTCTGTAGGCTAATACTGATGACCACTGATGGAGACAACCCGATGAAACGAACCCGAGAATGAAGCAAAATCCCCGACTTGTGACTTAATCTTGTACTATCCGTGTGACGAAGAACGGTGCAGAGGCAAATCTCTAAGTACCATATACTCACCCAAAAGTATATAAAAAATACAACACCTCTTGAAAAACTCCTCAACTACGTGAGACACTGAGTACTACAATGTAACTCCTTAAAGTGATAGCTATAACCCGTGAGTACTACAATGTAACTCCTTACATCAGGTATAACTAGATAAATCAAGTCTTCATCACAAACCGTATATGCCCGAACAAGTCATCTTCGTTGTAGAGGTAGAAGTAATCGAAGACGAAATAAGTACACTCCCTGAGAAATCCTACTTCAATCCCAAATAAGTAACATTGGACAAGAACACCGTAGTCATAAAAATTCAATAATAGCCATTAAGAGTGAAGGTGGATTTTGATAAAAATTGTTTTTAGATTAATGTATTGTATTTGTTGTGTTGTTGTTCGTGATTTTTAATGCATTTTAATTGTTAACGGATATCAGCTTAAAAAATATACCATATTAACGGCCCGTCCAAGTAATAAAACCCGGTCATTTATACTTTACCCAACAAGAAATGATTTTTATACTCGACTCTATCCGTTAACATGAGCTAAATTTACATAAACCATAAGCATTTGTTTTTCCCCACTATATCATAACGCAACCCAACTCTAATTATGTTCGGCCCACATCAACAATAATACTCGGCCTGCTAAAACCACCAGCCCAACACTTATCATCACCCTCAGCCCAACCTTTTAAGAAGGATTATAGAGAAAAAAAACCCGCCTATCTCATACCAGGCCCAACCCACATTTTAGCAATCCCTAAAAATTAGAGTATAAGACATAGCAACCTTAATACAATCAGAGTTAACCCAAAAAAATCACACCACATTCCAACCGTGTTGGGAAAAACAAGTCAATCGGTCAACGTACTGCTAAGCAAAAGGTCAAAGTACTGCTAAGTAGAAAGTCAAGGTACTGCCAGTCAAAGATCGAAGTACTGCCGTGGATAAAGGAATCTTAAAGGATTATCACTTAAATGGTTATGTTAGTAATTATCTTGAACTGTTAGTTAATGAATAGTCTATGATTTAGTGTTTTATTGTCATACAAGGACTGTAACATCTACAAAGAGTTATCCTTATGTTTATAAAAGGCTCCTAGGAAGGATATTAAGAGAAATCGAAAAACCCAGTTTAAGAATTATTAGTATTGTATTATGGATCTGCAATTTATGCAGATTCAAAGGTTTAAAATATAAATCGTTTGAGAAACTATTGTGTGTTCTTCTTAAGTAACTGCCAACAAGATTTCCAAGGTTGACAGTATATCATTGATTCATAAAGGACATATCTATCCTACAAGTGGTATCAGGAGCTTAGTGAAGAGACACTGATCTAGCAAGAACTTTTAAATTGCAATCGAAATCTTTCTAAACTCAATAAAAGATGGCTGAATAGAACCTACCCTCACCACCTCGTCCTTTACAGCACATAAATCGCCTATAATCAAGAAGGTGAATATGACCTATGGTCCAATGAAGATGCGATAAGAAGGATCACAAAAATGGAACCAAACAAAGAACTTCGTACACTCGAAAGTTACAAGACAAAAGACTAGCTCGATAAGACTATTTTATTTAATGTTTATTAGGTAATAAGGCCAAGAAGTAAAAACCCCAAAAAGAAAAGACGCCTCAAAGGCAAATCCATATTAGTATAAAATACTCCTCTAGTTTTATTCAAAATTGTTTAGGCTTCGTCATTTCATTTTTCATATTAAGGATTGAAGCAACTTTTTTGTTTCTTTCAATCAAAAGTTCTTATTTATAATCTTTTCTTGCCATAGAACTGGCAAAACTGTGAATGATAAGTGGAACCTACAGATAGTATATCACTTATCACTGATCACATACTATGGTAGCAAAAACACCATGAAACCAAACCACAACTGATCCTGCAATACTCCCTCATTGTCTTCGTACCACAAGACTTCACTTGCTGCAAAATGCAAGGAAGAAACAATTGAGAAAGCCCTTAATATACTGCTTTCTGCCATACCTGATAGACATCTCTCAATTTCATGATGCTAGTAGATACAAGGGAGCTTTATGTGAAAGCCCCATAAAAAAGCAGAATTGGATGAAACCGAAGCCATCACAGAAGATGCAAAATAAACTGTTTAAAACAAACAATTTGGACATTTACTATAGATCAAGGGAAGAACTAGATTTAACATACAAATGATTTTCAGCATATTCTTAGCATGCTTGATTACATGATGCAGTGTCCATTGAATATGCAAATTTGAATTTTCTAAAGAAGCCTACCATCTGTGTGGCATGTAGAGGCTACCATAGGATTCGGAGACAAACCTTGGATAGACGAGATAGACTTTGATGAACTCTACAAGACAACTTAAAGTGAATGTACATAAATTGAAGGTGTCACAAATTCAAGTTCAACAAACATTGCCTTTATTGTCTCACAGAATTCAATGGCATTACTATAGAAACCAAGTACTGACTGAACCAACAAATATCCCAAAATTGGATATACCCAATACTGCCTCAAGCAAGGTACCCACTCTCCAAACTATGCTTCTCACTCAGATTAAATCATATGTTCCTTTCTTTTCTTCTCACAAGCAATCCATGCCAACAACTCATGATGATGAAACCAGCTACACAATTGATGAAGAATCTATGGAAGAAATTGACAAAGGTTGGCAGGTGGCTAATATAACTGCAAAGGATAAGGAAGTTTATGAGGAATACAGGAAGAACCAATTGGAACTCAACCAAAGAATGGGATCACATTTTTGGACAAAACAAAGATAGTAATATGTATAACATGTCAAAAGTGGGTCATTTTGCTAAAGAGTTGTCATTCTCTAAGTACCAGAAAACAGAGCACATGGTCGTAATGAAAAAGAGGATAGGTGGCTATTGAAGATTACAACCTCAAAAGCCTTGGTGGGCAACAGAACAAACAATAAATATTGATTGGACCCAAGACTTTGATGCTCGAACCAGAGACAATCTCTATGATGGCACTGTACTGGAGTTGAACAGAGATGATAAGGTAGCATAGACGTTTGATGCAGAGCACATGCACCTTTGGAACAAGATGACATTGATGATTTTGACTGGAGCAAAAAAAGCTGATGAAAGCACTAGTATACTCTAGCTTTGATTGCTATAAACTCAGAGGGCATCAGAAGAAATCACAAGGACATAAGTCAATCAATAGACAGTAGGATGCTCAGGAAGTATTACCGTAGACAGGACAAGCTGTCGATTTTAAGAGAGTTCAAGGGTATTTATGTGGCTTTTGGAATGACTCAAAGGATGGAAGAATCTCGGGAAAAGGAACCATTAAAGACATCATGCTTAACTTTGAGAAAGTTAGCTATTAGGATATCTCAATTTTAATTCTCTTATCAGTTTCTCAAATCTGTTATAAGAAGCACAATGTACATCTTCACAGATAAAGAATGGTCTTATCCTAACTCCCAAAGTACAAGTTTGTAGTATGACATCTGGTAATTCCTTAATAATCTCCTATAAAGATGATTTCTATATTCTGGATCTCAAGAACATTATTGACCTTCTGTAGGTAGTAACTTGTTTTAGTATCAAAGCAACACAATGATGATGTTGTTTTATGGCACAGAAAATGGTGCATGTAAATCTCAAGAACAATAACAAGTTAGGTTCAAGGCAACTGGTTAAAGGTTTATCCTCCCAAGACCAAAAGATTGATCAATCGAGTCTTGCATGTAACAAGGGAAACAACACAGGGGCTTCTTGCAAAAAAGGTTAAAGGAAAGAACTATCATAGAACCAGTTAGAATTGCTCCCACATGGACATATTGGACCTGTTTCATGTAGAGAGTATAACAAGAAAAAGTATCTGCTTGTGGAACACCTGATGACAGCACATCAAATACAGTTGGTGATGATTTTCTATGCCTACAAGGATGAACATATGATATGCTTCATGATCTGATTGTGGGTTTTGAAAAACAGCTAAGACATAAGTAAAGACCAATCAGGTGTGACAATGGAACAAAGGAACAACGAATCAACTAAAGAAGATTTAGTGCTAAGAAAGAAATCAAGAGAGAATATAGAATTGCAAGGACTCCTCAGCAAAAAGGTGTTGCAGAAAGAAAGAACGTAACTCTCTTTAAGCTAGCTATAACCATGATAGCAGACTCACTACAACTAATCAATATATGGGCTGCAAGCAGTAAATACACTGCTATGTGCTTAAAAGAGTTTTTGGTGACGAAACCTCAAATGAAGACTCCATATGAATATTATTTTGATGGAAAGATCTCCTCAACATTCAAGTTTTCAAGAACCATTTGGATGCTCTCATAACTATACTGAAATACTCTAGATCCAATTGGGTAAGTTTGATGGCAAGTCCCGAAGAAAAAGGCTACTGCTGGGATATTCCTACAAGCAGCAAAGGTTTCCAGAGTCTACAACAGGGTTTGACAAAAAAGTACACGGAATGTCGTTCATGTCCATTTTCTTGAAATCAGGAGAATCAAAAAAGGAAAAGGTCCTGATTGGATGTTTGATCTTTGACCTTTCAAACTCCTTTGATGAACTACAAACCTTAGGAAAGAAAACTATGCTGATACCCGGAGACAAAGTTTCAACTTTGGATGAAGTTAAAGATATAGATGACCAACAATTCAATGTTCATAACATCTCAGCCTATGCAATCCAGAGGAACGTATCTGCTACAAAAAGAAGTACCTTGTCCTCTGAAGAACAAGCTTACATGATTGAATCTTATGAATTTGATGCTGTCAAGATATCTCTTGCCAAAGCTCATAATGATGAACAAAGGGATTAGCTTTTGAAGAGGTAAAAGAAGGAGAAATATCTATTGCAAAGGGAAAAGAACATGTCAACAAGTACTTTCATTCTATTACTTAGTAGCATAATAACACCATCCTAAAAAAGTACTGGCAATATACACCAACAGACATCTGATGAGATATTCCGAAAAGATGGAATTTTCTCTACAAACTCTTTTTGAATGTCAGAGGAATTCGGAGTACTGACAACCACAACATGGATACTACCATTGAAGATGCCCTCTACACCTTGACCTAGAATTCATAAATTCATCCTTCAAAGTCAAATAAAATTGGCAAAGAATTGCCCTAGCTCAAACAAGAAGAAAGCTTAAAGAAAGTACTTCTGACCAACACCAAGCCTTGCTGTCTTTCATATACAAGCAAAACAGAACTAATCACAAAGATCAGCAAACATGCTTGTTTGCTTGCTTGCTTATCTCAAAGAACCCAAGAAAAGTCTCTCCAAGCTTTTTACAGATAAAGTTGGTTGAAGCGCTTCAAGAAGAACTCTTCAATTCAGCATCAAGAGGAATTGGTTGTTATTTTACCTACCAGATAGGCAAGAGGGTGATTGTAACAAAATGGGTTTATAGAAACAGAGAGATGAACGTTGTACAATAACAAGAACAAAGGCACGCCAGTTTGCACAAGGGTACAGACAAAGAAGGTGTGGATTATGATGAAGTGTATGCACCAGTTGCCAAATGACGCCCACCTCACTCTAAAAATGGCATATGGCACTCAATCATGTCAACAAAGTCTATCAATTGAATGACCAGATAGCCTCAAATAAGCCCCATCACCTAAGCTAGTGTAATTCAAACATCCTCCAGGTATTGAAGAACCAACACCTTAAAAACCCCACAAGGACAACCTATTAGACCAGTCACTTTAAGGCCAAGCAACATTGCCCCAGCGCAAGGTTATGAAAGATAATATCCACATTACTTTAGAAACAAGGAAATTCTTCTATGGTCTATTGAAGAAACACTGTATTATAAATACGTAACACATTAAAAATCATAGTTGGAACAGGTTTATGTAGAAAAAACAACTTTTAATCTCAACCTAATATCTTCTATGATAAGGATTTTGAAGAACAAAGCAAAAGGAACTCAAGAAATTTCCAAGGGTGAACTCACTTTCTTTTTGGGCTTCAAGTCCAACAAACTTCAACTGGAATTTTTATCCTAAGTCAAGACAAATTTGAAATACATTCTCACAAATTTTACTTTTAGAACCATCAAGCAGCATCCACCCCCAATGAAGCTCATCAATCACTATGAAAAAATGAATAGAAGGTTGAAGAATTTGATGTACATCATGTATAGTCTATGATTGTGGTTGTCTCATTACTTAACTGCTTCAAGACCAGACATAATGTTTTGCTTTTGGTCTGTGTGCAAATATTCAAGTCACTCCAAAGGTTTCTCATCTACATGCTGTCAAAAGGATTTTTAGGTACCTCAAACATCAACCTAAATTGGGTTTATGGTATCCTAAGGACTCTCCTTTTCACTTAGAAGCTTTTTCCGATAGTGACTATGCTGGGGACAATCATGATAGACGATCAACTTCAGGAGGATGTCAATATCTTGGAAGAAGACTGGTCTCTTGGCAATGCAAGAAACATAACAATTGTGGCCTATCTCCACTACAGAAGCCAAAAATGTTGCAGCTTGCAAGTTGATTGTGCTCATGTACTTTGGAGTAACAAAATCAACTACTTGAATATGGATTTAACTTCATGAACACATGAAATCCATATAGACAATGAGAGCACCATTGCATTGTGAATAATCCTTTTTTCACTCATAGACCAAAGCAATTCAGATTCTACATCAATCATTCCGAGATTGTTATGATCAAAGGCCAATAATGTGGTCAAGGATCATACTGATGACAATGTAGCCAGATTTACTCACCAAAGGCTTTTACTTGGCAAGGATTTAACTTTTGGTGGTAACAATTGGGATGATGAAACCATAGCTATTTTAAGAGGGAGGACACATAAAAAGTACTGGTTGAACAAGTAAAGTACTGGTTTTGGTTAGATTGGATTTTTGGAAGCACTTTAGCTACCTTTGAGGGATTGATATGAATGATCTTTCAGAGGTTTGATTATATTAAAGAGATATTTTGCAATTTGAAGTGATGTCGTAGCACAAATTTGAGTTGAATTTTTTTTTAAGTTGAAAGTACTGCTATAGCCAACTCAAAGTAACTGCATTTACTAGAAATTACTATGCTTAGAAACAACAAAGTACTGTTCTAAAAAAACGTTCGATCAACGGCAAACGTAACGATTTTGCGCTAAAAAACAGATTTACAAACGGTAAACTTCATAGTTATCCAACACAACCTATAAATATTCAACTGAATTGCATTTTTTTTTTTTCACTTTAAATCTCTATCATATCCTACATTTTTTAAATACAACCTCCGACGCACATTAATTTCCCTTCAAATGGCAAACATTCGCACTTGTAACAAACACAACATGATTGCGTGTTTTGGAAAAGACGGCGCAGAATGCAATTTTTATCAAATCATCGACGTTTTCCACACTGGCTGCTCAATTAACTACTCGTTGTTGGTTGATCCTGATCTTATTGGTCATGTGCTTCAACAATTTTTTTGGGCTACCGCTTCTCTCAAAGGTGATCAATGACTGAAACCTCACATCCGTGCCAAAGGTACTTGCAAGAAGATTTTGAAACTGAAGCAACCATTCGAGCTGACCTAGCCTTTGATTATGAAAATGAGTCGATATGCTTTCCTAAGCAAGTTATTTGGGACTTGCTCAGATATATTGGCTACGAGGGAACATAGCACAAGTACTCACTTCACTAAACCACTAATTAGCACACAGTGGAAGTATTTAAGTTCATGTCTTACTCCAACTGTTTAAGTCCCAAGAGCACTTTCATGGGAACAATTTGGGACAAACATTTCCTCTGCTCTTGTAGGTCAGCCAAAAACCAAAAGTAAATTTCTCCTTGATGAATCCAAACATGGGATGCTAGTACATATTTCAAAAGGTACACCTTTTCTTATTATCCTATGTTTCTTTCAATGTTTTTGAACAAGCATTAGAGGGATTAGACAGACCTCGGACTTTATACTCATCCGTATTCACTTCCTTCTAAGGATGTATACATTCATAGAGGAAGCATAGTCCTAAGTTCTCGTGTAGGATTACACCTTTGACTCCATCTATGTTAGAGGTAGTAACAGCATTGGCAGCGGAGAAGAACATAGTACTAGTCTCATTCAAGGGCTGGCAAGTTCATTAAGGTAAGCTCAAGGCACCCCAACCCAAAGTGCGTGTCTTTCATTCCAACTTACTCTGCTTCATTCAATTTACTGCTATTCCTTCATGGACTGCTACAAACCTCAGATTCTGATGCAGTTCAAGGTACTTGAATACTTACAAGGTAGACAGCTGCATTCAAGTACTTGCGATCTATTCCAAATCTCCCAATGAATTCTACTCCCACATATCGTCCAAACATCTGGAGGAGATGATGTGACTTTTAGATATATAGCTTTGAACAGGGAAGTTAAGAGACCAAGATGCAAACCCTTTCCTCAAGCTAAACAAATAATCAAGCTCAAAGCCAAGCTCAGAAGACTGTCCAAATTCGTCCAGCCAGTGGTCCAAAACAACATGCTTTTTGGTAGAGAAATCAAAACCCTTAAAAGCAAAAGATACGAAGAAATAAGCATAAGAAGAAAGTTGTCTTCAGTCAAATTGGGGCGGAATAAGGATAGAAGGAACTTTGTCCTAAAGAGCAGCAATTTCAAGAATAATGATACTTCACATCCTATCCTTTGATGATATTTGTTGATAAAGATGCTGCAGTTAGCTCCTGATTTGGAAAAGAACAAGTGATGATACTGAAGAAGTTAATATTGAGGAGAAAGAAGCTACTATGTAAAGAGAGGAGTAAACAGAAGAACTGTATTTGGAGACAACTCCAAAGTACTGCTAGACAGGGACTATAACTCCAAGGACCCTAAATTTTGAAGATGTAAGCAGGGTCCTTCAAGCCACTCCGTCCAAATCAAGATTATGGAATCTGAAAAGCAACTTAAAGTTGCTGAAGTCTGTTTTGCTATTTCTGACTCAGAATGTTTTAGCATTCCTGGTCCCATACAATCTCAATCTCCACCTCAACAACTCATCTAAGCTACTACTGACGCTTAAAGACAAAGGCAAAGGGATCTAGGTAGAAGAACCAAAAAGAAGAAATTAACTCTTCAACAAATCATGAGCATTGGTGACTACAAATTATGAGGAGTGTTGCTAGAAAAATTCATAGCTGAATGGGAATGCAGAAGAAGAAAGAAAAAGGTTTGAAGAATTGAAGAAAACAAAGCCAAAGACCACTTTGAGGAAACCTACTTCTCTTGCTCAAGAAAGAAATCAAATGATGAATTTCTTAAAAGGTCAAGGATACAAAAATTTGCAAAAACTTAAGTATCCACAGATGAAGGAATTGTCTGAAAAGTTCAAGCATCTATTAAAGACTCTTTCCAAAGCTATATATCCAATGGATTCAGAGAAAGAAAGGTAATGTTTGAATGAAAAGAAGCAAAAATACTCTTATAAGGAAAAGGAAAGCTACAATTGCTGAAGAACAGCCATCAAAGAAGCCTAAGTTGAGAACAGAAACAATTGATGAGCTTAGAAACTATCTTAGGGTTGTAGACTTTGAAAAGAATGCACAAGATAGAGAGTCATTAGAAGGAATCTCCATGATTACAGGCTCCAAGTTATTGATTCACCCTAATGGAAGTATCTCATCATTCACGCCAGAGCAAATAATCACTTCAGGGCTTTTGATACTTTATTGGGATATACTTCATTTCTTAGATAGACAAGGAATTATATCCCTATATCGAGTTGTGTAAGACATTATTAAGCACATTCCTCCAACCGGCTTAGGTTTGAAATGCTTCTATGTTGATCTAACCATAATTTGGAGAACGCTGAATCAAAGTGAGATGACTTCTGAAGGGATCAAGAGAATGGAAACATAAGATGAAGTGTTTCATGAATCTTCAGTAGTGCATACACTAGAGATAATAAGATGGCATTATATTCACATATGCAGGCAGAAAGAAATATCCTCTAACGAGAGATTATGAAAAAGGATGAGCTATAGCATGGCCAGGAAGTTAAGATGAGAATGAACAGCCATTACTTTGATACATCTGTTCATCTTATGGACAACTGAAGATGGTGACAATTCTTAAACAACTGGTATGGATTTTAATCAAAATTTACTTTATATATATAACTTACTTTGATAAACAACTTAACTGTGAAAAAAAGCAGTTCTTTTGTTTAAAATACTTGCTAGTTTAAAACAAACAGTACCTTGTTGAAAGTAGTTTTTTTTTGGGGGGGGGGGGGGGGGGGCTGTTATGTTAAAAGTTGTTTTTGAAATATTGTGAAGATTTGAGTGTGCAAAAAGGTTTAAGGCACAAATATTTGAACATCAAACTGTTTTAAGGGATTGAGTGTTGGTTAACCACCACACAGCAAATGGTAATCAATTCACCATGTCTTACAAAAATAAGAATTGACTAGTCCAAATCAAACAGTTTTGGTAAAGACATCTCAAATCTGTTGATGGTTGACAATTTACCAAAAATTGTATGGTGATCAATAACACCATGGTATTTCAACTGAAGTTATTGGCTACTTCCAAAGCAAACGGCTTTTTGTAAAGAAACTCAAATCCGTTGATAGCTTTAATAGTTTGCTCAAAACTATATGGTCCTCAACTCACCAATGTTTTATACTCAGCAGTTAGGCTGGGCTAGTCCCTGAGCAAACGTGCTACACAGTAAAGGACTAATCAAATCCTTTTTATGGTTTATAAATGACTTACCAAAAGTCATATAGTATTCAATACACTATGATTAATGTTTTGAGTGTTGAAGTGGTTTTCAGTTCACCATGATTATTCCCATTTCTATTACCATAGAATTGCCTACGCCCAAGAGTAAATGGCTACTTGGTAAAGGCTCATAAAAACCATTTGCGTTGCTGCGAAGACATGTTGCTGGAAAGAAACAATCTTTGACCAAAGACAAAGATTTTGAAGAAATGTTTATGTTCAAGATAAGAGGTTTTCATTTCAAATACTCAAAACAATTGAGTAACAAGATACTGCTCAAATGAAAAATTTTAAAAGATTAAAGGCTAGTACTAGCTTTCAATCCAAAATAGACTGATGCTGAACAGAGAAGACCAAACAGTCAAGAAACTTGAAGTCAAGACTAGTAGAATTCAAGTTAGGGGAGATTGTTGAAAACAAGTCAATCGGTCAACGTACTGCTTAAAGCAAAATTTCAAAGTACAGGCTAAGTAGAAAGTCAAGGAACTTACTGCCAAGTCAAAGATCGAAGTACTGCCGTGGAAAAAGGAATCTTAAAGGATTATCACTTAATGGTTATGTTAGTAAATTATCATGTAACAGTTAGTTTAATGATTAGTATTGAATTAGAGGTTTAATGTCATGACAATACTGTACAACCTACTAGAGGTATATCCTTATGTTTATAAAATGATCTTTATGAAGATATTAAGAGAATATAAAAACAATAGTTAAGAATTATTATATTTGTATTTAGGGATCATGCAATTTAGTGCAGATTTCAAAGGTTTTATAATAGAAATCGTTTGTAAAACTATTGTGTGTTCTTCTTAAGTACATGCCAACTAGATTCCACAAAGTATGACAGTATATCAGTGTTTCCATAAAGGAATATCGATCCTAACAAACCGCCCTGATGATCTGTCGTGTAGGGTCAATTATTTAATTATCAAGTTTTAAATTTATATTTAGCCGACAAACCAAAAACAATACTTTAACGAGCATGTATCCGCGGTCAAGAAAGATTTCGCGGTAAGCTAGGGTGTCAAACACTAGGATATAGGTGGGTTTAGTATTTTACATGAATATTAATTAGTCTATTTACTGGTTTAAACCTATCTATATACGATGTCAAAATATGGGGTGTGTATCAGCCTGAGAGACTGGCAATAGGATTGGTGAGACAAAATATCAATTCAAATAAACAATAAACACAAAATAAGAAAATTAAAGATATAAAAACGTTACAAGCCAAATGATAGAATTGTAATTTAGCCATAATTAAAACCAGTATGAATGTCATTCGTTTGTTTTAATGGACAATGATTTACTTATCTCGAAAGTTGGGCGTCATATAAAACATTTCCTTAAGACTAAGGCGGGACATATCCTAAGACATATACATGATTAATCCTGTCACAGAATTAAACGCATGCTAAATCTGCATAAAGCATCCTTTAGTTTAATTAAAAAATATAATCTTAGGGAAATCAAAAGCAACATGATCCTGTATAATAACCCTAGCCCCAACAAAACCTTTACACATTATTGTTTGACGGTGTATTGTATTCCCTGGTATCCACTAATTCTAAATCTTTATCAGTTAATTAAGAGCAGTTATTGCTGAAACATAACGGGTCCACCTATCCGGTCCAACTAAGCTCATAATTCAAAGTACACATACAAACTGTTATTTATTATAGCCATTTGTTCCGGTAATATAAAACACGATATGGAGGAGCAATCCCGGTATCTAATTCTTGGTCCAAATCACTAACACTAGATCCATTGAATGATGGTCGCATATTCAAACACATAAACAAGAAAGAGGTGATAAACATAATTAAACAATTAAAAAATAAGAAATAGATTTTAAAAACAAACCAAAACATTGAATCTTCATTAATAAGGCTAATACCCAAGGGTATATTAGCCAAACCATGTAATTATAAAAGCGTAATCAAAACAATGAAAAAACGAACTATTAAGAGAGTAAAAATTACATGATGATCATTTATTTGATTCATGATGCAATGCTTGACCTTTGGTGGCTGATCTTCTCTTCTAAAATTCATCTCTCAATGATGATGTATAAAGAATTTGAGTATTGCACACTGAAAACTCGTTTTTGAGTCTTCTATTTATAATGTCTGAAAAAGACTCGATACGCCATATCTAGCTAGGTCGATACGGCGTATTAGGCTGGATTCCTTGGAGTGTACACTACGTTCTCAATCAATCAGTGATATCATTCCCAATTTACTTGATTTACTATATCTTCGAATAGTTATCTTCATGGATACGGTGTATGAAAGAAGTCAGACACACCGTATTGGGAATTGGTCAAACGCGTTTTCTTGTGAAGTTCAGGCGCTGATATGCCGTCTCTCTTTT
Organism: Tanacetum coccineum; assembly: GCA_026074375.1. Taxonomy (NCBI): domain Eukaryota; kingdom Viridiplantae; phylum Streptophyta; class Magnoliopsida; order Asterales; family Asteraceae; genus Tanacetum; species Tanacetum coccineum. Next base: position 29,382 of record BQNB010018108.1, on the reverse strand, counting down.
GTTGGATACGACGTATGTAGTCAAAAATCATCATTCTTCAAATGTCTTCGTTTTAGCTCCAAATTATGCGCCTTTTAGCTTGTCTTCACAAAACACTCCTGAATTACTGCATTTATCAACTTTAAAATAATTTAAAGTTCCAAATAAATGCAATAATTTATTAAAAGTAGGCAAAACAGATGGGGATAAATGATTAAATAAAGTACGTATATTTGTTGTCATTAAATATCCCTCCACATGAATCCAACTTGTTCTCAAGTAGACTTAGAAAAAGTCTTTGTTTATGAAAATTGTGTCCCAACAGAAGTTGAGGATTTTCCTTTTAAGCAAGTTATTTCCTAATCACCTGTACATAATCCAAGCTCCTCATGAAAAATTGAAATGAAACACACAGATCGCTCAATTAAATCCTATGGGTTGCAACATTTAATTGTACGACTCAATTGCTTGGTCTTGATTAGTGTTTTCTATCATAAGGCTTGCAAGGAACACATTCTCCACCTCCCTTTAAAAAGATAAGGAGAAACAAGTCAAAAGATAAATTAGGTTAAGAAGGCTTAGGGTTGATCATTCAACAGTCTTTCACCATAAGTACCACACCAACATGGCAGCTATTTTGAACATACATGTCTGTAACGACGGAATAGACATATACAATCCGATCACATCCCTGTTCGTGTTTAACCAATGGTTAGGATGAAGAACAATATAGGGTATGGTGCTTCTAACTTTCATCGAAAGTCGTCATCCAACAAGGCAGCTAAGACATGCATACATGGCCGTAACGACGGAATAGGCATGCATGCTCGTACAAGTCCTTATTCGAGTAGACACTAAGGTTAGTTGCTAAGAAAGGGAAGCAAAATGGGTATTAGACAAAATTTATGAAACAAATAGATTAAGCCAACAAATAAGGTACGGTTGCTAGTAACTTTCCCCCGACCGTTCCATGACAAAGACTCGAACATATAGACAAATGCCTCGATCATAGAAATGACAAAGACAACCTAAGTTGGAATTCCTATAACGGTCAACTTCCCTTACATCCCGCTCTTTACATACTTTTACAGAATAAGTTGTGATATCAGCCACTTTTTACAAGACTTTACATCGTTTATTTTTGTAACGAACAACGAAAAATCGATTTCTTTCTTTCCAAGTAATTTCTTTTAGGTATAAAAACTCTTTGAAACCGACTATTTTTCTTCATTCTTTTTTTTTCAATTCATCATAAATCTCAGTTTTATTTCACCGTCTTCACTATAAAAATTCATCTGGATAATCTTTTCCTTGTAACACTTCTTCTTTGAACATGATTCATAATTATGAAAGTAACGAAACTTACGAGCTGCATATTTTTCCCATTGCATTGTGCAATTTCCCGACCATTACAAAGATAGAAAAATTTCACTTTGACACTAGAAATACAAAACTTTCCCGACCATAACTAGTGAATTTTACAAAAGTTGTGCTAAAAATTTTTAAATTTGGCCTATTTTTAAGCACTTTGCATGTTATTTTGTAAACAAGAAGACAAGTACGTTCTAATTCTCCATCTCCCACTTAAATTATACAACGTCCTCATTGTATAGATAAAACAATTAAATAATAAGGTAAAATAGAATTAGAACGAAAAACTCCCTGATGTTTTGCTCGTGATAATTCTCCAAGATGAGTTCTTGAGCAAAAAGTGTGTTGACTAGAGCTTCAGAATGCCCGGATAAGTTCAACACATGTCCTTTTCAGAATATACATATCATAGTTTTAGCAAGGTCTTGCATAAAAGATTAAAAGACAAGTGCAATTTTTATCTTGCTAACATATGTACAGGAAAAACAATTAAAATACACAATGTAAGTGGATCAATACCTGTATCTCAAAACCCAATTGACACTGTATGGTTCTTGTAAAAACAATTAAATACTTGGAAATTAAATATTTAGTTTTTAAAACTGATAACGTCTAAACACATCTATATGCCGTATCTAGATGGGGTCGATGACGCCGTTATATTGTGACTGGGAAGACAGACACATGCACAAACAATTAAAATGACCGTGGTTATTCCTCCAAGAAGCACTTTTGTTTCATCTGATCTTTAAGTTCGACTTTTCCTTCTCCCTATTTTCAATCAAAGGTTATGGGAATCTTGGAACTTGTAATCAATGGAATGATCTTTGTTGTCTGACTTACTGCTAGTCTTGATTCTGTCACACACAAAATAAACTGAGATCATAAATATATCAATTTGAATTTAAGAAATCAAAGTTTCATAAGCTGTAATTAATACAGAACAAATCCCAAAAGATAATAATCAAAGGAGTAAGAAGGAAGAGATCAAGGGTCGGGCTATCCATCGGATAAGGGGCTGCCGAGAGGTTGCTAGTCATCTCGCCTGTCCTGGGTCCCTGACACATCTCTGGTAGGTGCAACCGGTAAGCTACCAATAAAAGGAGTATCGAATCTGATAAGTAAGGCCGCTAGCATTCATGAGCTGTGCATGCAGCTGATCCAGACCAGTGTAGACTCTTACTTGCTCGGTTAGTAAAGCCCCTCAACAACTCCTCCCAAGCCCCACAACATCATGTCGGTAAATCATAGCATCTCCTCCTCGATCCTCTTTAATCCTCTATTGACATAGTCCCGACTGCCAGAGGAGCAGGTGGAGGTGGCGAAGGTGCCTGTGCTAGTACTGGAATCTCCTGAGCACCCTCGTCGGCTGCCAAACCAGCCGCAGCAACCTGCTGCCTCTCTGGTCCCTAGGCTACCCAAGCCCATGTGCCTTCGTATCTCAAACAAATGTTGAGCCTCCCAAGCTCATGTAAATCAATCAATAGGAGCTCTCGGGTGACTACCTACAATCCCCTCAATCCCTCATTACTGACAAGCCCAAAATGCATAGCCAAACGCCCAATGAAGTGCCCTCTTGACAACCTGGCCCCGCTCTTCCTCTCCTCAGCTTGCCTAAATAGATACTACGCTAATAGATATGGGACGTTAGTAGTCCCTCGGTCCATGCTGCAGAGATAGAAGAGATCAACACCGGTCACCTTCTCAGGTGCCTGTCCCCAACCAGAAATATTGTAAGCTATCATCCTATGGCATAGTCTCCTCACAGGGTCTCGAATAAGAACATACGAAGGGGCGGGTCCCAAGAAGTCTATGTTAGACGAGATCTTAATCCAATAATCCCTAAGATCTCCCTTATCAGGGATCAATCTATCACTACCATCCCAGTAGACTTCAAACCCAGCCTCTGCCATCTCTTGCTCAGTGTGCAATCCTAATGCCAGAATAAACCGCCTCCATGACATCCTCCTCCTAATACCTCCTAGCTGAAAACATAATGTATCGACAACATCCAGTCCCATCTATATATCACTCATCCTGCAAGTACTGAGAAACTCCAGAATGAACTCGCAGACTAATGGCGCTCGGATCCAAAACAATCTCCTCCAAGCCTGACTCACAAATACCTGCTGCCCCTCACCCCCAGTATACACCATCCTCAACCTTACTGCCAAATCCTACCTTATCTCGAGAGTCAAACCCGCAAAATCTAACACATGTACCCGGTTAACCGGTCTACTCCATATCATCTTGAGCCTCTTCTCGTAACTATGTACAATACCCTCATCGTATCCATCTACATAGTATCTGAGCCATGGGTGTCTCAGGTCACGGTGTGGTAATGGTGTTATATCTACAAGAAAATTGAATCAGTACACAGAGTAATGAGTCTTTTAACGGTTTTTTTAGGGTTGATACGGCGTATTCAAAGAAGGATACACCGTATGTAAAGGTTTGAGGTCAATACACCGTATTTATACAAGAGGATACGGCGTATGGGAGTTAAAACATAGAACCCTATATCAGTGTAATACGTTGTATTCAATTCATTGTATACGTCGTATTGAGGTTTAAAATTTGGGTAAAAATTGAGGCAATACGTCGTATCCATGTTACGTGGATACGCCGTATTGCTTCTGCAGTTTAAAATTGAAAAGGGGTCTTCCCTTATTTTACCCAATTTAACCCAATTATATTAACAATACCATTATTCATTGAGTTCCAGTATCCATAAAAGGAGGGGACATATAATAGTCATACGGTACGAACCCTAAATTCAAAATCCAAACCCTAACCCTAATTCTTATTCAAAAAACAAAGAAGAGAATAGATCAGATCATACCTTTCGATTAGGAGGCGAGAAATATATAAAAACACTGGTTTGATTTTTGAGATAAAAAGGGTGCGGTAATTTTTTTTGCTTGTGAGTAAAAAGTGTGTGTGTAAAACGATCTGGCGTATTAGCTGGGTTTTTATACCCACGCTGGATATGCCATATAAGGATTTGTCTGATATGTCGTATCAGACATTAAATTGATACAATGTATAGGTATATCTAAATACGCCGTATTTTTCCATGGAGACCAATTTTTCAAAGTTTTAACAAAGGAAAACGTACCTTGGCCTCCGCAATTTTTGTATGAGAATCATCCTTGTAATACCGCTTAGGGTCGAACGGGATGCCATATGGCACATATAAATTTTTGATGAGGTTAAATGGCATCCAGTTAATGTAACTCCCACTCACGATATTTGCATCTATTATTATGATAAAAAAAATTCTCGTTGAAAACTTTTTTAGTCTTATCGTAAATTTTTCTCGGAAGCTTATTTGATCTTTTTATTTTGTTACACCCAGAAGGCTTTGTTATACCGATGTCATTATCATCTTTGTCTTTTTCCGACTTTAAATCATCGGGGTGAATAATGTTAAAGGGAAATAGATCATTAGAGTACAAAACATTTTGTTCCTCTTCATCATGTTCAGACAATGATGTTTCATCATTTAAATCAAATTCATTGATATGTTGAGGGTTTAAAATCAGTTTAGTTAATAAATCTGGTTTAGACGTTTGAGCATCATTGTAAACAATGGCTGGAAATTCATTCTTAAAATCTTTAAAGAAGTCTAAATCATCAAAATAATCGACCGTAGGTTTGGGTGACGAAGGCATATTGTTTTTACCATTATCATTTCCCGAATCCGTTTTTAAATCATTGACATAAATTATTTTATACGAAAATGAATTTTCATCAAAAATTACCGTGTAATCTTCATCGTCGGATTCGTCTAATGATATTCTGAAATCTATCTTGTTTTCGTTAGGAGGACATACCGTGGGTTCAGACGGGAGTGGCGTGTTGGACGTTAAGGTATTATCAAAGACTATGGCTGGAAATTCTGTTTCGAAGTCAATGAAACAGCCGTCCTCATCATCATAGTTTTTAACTTTCTCGAACGTGGCAGTTTGCCAATTAAACGTTCTACCATGTCTTTGAGCTTTTTCTTTTTCAAGTCTGATGTATTCCTCCATGGTGATATTCGGGTCATCCATTTTTCCCTGTAATCAACTTGTAATGGAGAAAAAGGTCAAATGGACTAATACGCCGTATTCAATAGATTGGATACGTCGTATTGAACAGAAATAAACAATGCAGGAATTTAAGCACACAATACAAATAAATACAAACAGAATTAAATAATTAGATTACACTAAACTAAACTAATTAATGGTTAGAAATACTAATAAGAATAAGGTTTAATTAATTCACTCCCCGACAACGGCGCCAAAAACCTGATGTGTTGTCGTGTAGGGTCAATAATTTGATTATCAAGTTTTAAATTTATATTTAGCCGACTGGTGTTGAGTTTTATATACCCAAAATATATATATAATATAACCTTAAGAGCAATTAAGAAAATTCCCTAAGGAAAATTCACTCTTAAAAATATATAATATAATATACAATACGTATATTTAACCGGGTAAATATGATCACCCGGGTCGTTTCCCCAACGACTAGTGAAATTGAAACCTCGTTTAAGCTTGGATTATGATTTGAATAAGAAAATAGATGATTTGATGATCTATGACTACTAAATAAAAAAAACAATTAAAATTGAACAATTAAAGGCAAATTAAACAAATACGGAAAACAAATAAAACGCGACAATTAAGCAAATAGACTAAAATTTAACCCTAAAATTGCAAACTAAGTTTCTAAACCTAAATTAAAATAAAAATATTTTTTAGATTATTTTTGAATTTTTTATCAATTAAAAACTATTTAATTCTAATTAAATACTAAAAATAAAAAAAATGAGAATAATTGAAATTATATTTTTCCTAAGTAAAATAAGTAAAAAGAAAATTTTAGAAAAAGGAATTACTATTTTTGGCTTTTTAGATTAAAAGATATGATTTTTCTAAAATTTAAACTAATTAAAAACTATAAAAATAATAAAACTATTAAAAAATTAAATCCTAAAATTTTTATAAAAATTACGCTAAATAAAGAAAAAGTGCAGAAATCTATAAAAATTAAAAGCCCTAATTTTTATCTTTTAATTAAAGCTTAATTAAACTAATTAAGACCTAAACCTAATTACTAATTAAAACTAATAAACTTGATTAAAATACTTAACTAAGGACTAATGGTGCAAAAACCTAAAGGACTTAACTGGGAAACTAACTAACTAACGTAAGGACTAACAGAAAAACAACTGAAATTAAAAAGTTACACTACCTACCCTGAGAGCCCAACCCGATTACAAACTAAGTCCATTAAGCATTTGAAATTTTAAAAAGCTTAAAATGAAAAACTTAAAGAAGCAAAGTTGTAGAAAAAGCTGGAGAGAACAACTTTAACAAAAGCACTATGGTCTGAAACCCACTAATAAGCTCTTAAACAACTTATTATTAAGCTGTTTACAGAAACAAGGGCTTATCCTTGGTTTTTGCTAAATAAGCTGCAAAAAGCTCAAAATAAGCTTAAAGTAAAATCTAAAAGCTGTTCTAAACTCCCTAAGATGTGCTTAAACTAATTGAGAAAAGAAACAAAAGCTGGAAACACTTTTAAGCTATTGAAAATGATTATGAAAATGGCTAACTCAGGAATTAAGCTAAAATGCACAAAATCAAATTAAGCTAAAAGATTTATAGCTGAAAAATGAAAAGGCAAGGTAGCAAACTCCAAAAACAAAGAAATACACCAAAAAAACCAATTAAGCTCCAAAAAAGCTTCAAATAACCAATACTGGACCGACGGAAGCTTCTGAGTACTATGCAAACTACTAAATAATTCTTTTATCTATTTAAAGCGCTATAAAAAAACAAATTCCCTTTAATCCTAAAATCAACAACTTTAAGAACTACTTATTTTTTTAAAACTCTGTGTTTTTGGGTCCCTTTTTTTGGTTTTTTTAATGACTTTTTAAAAGCAAGATTGATAACTACAAAATGAAATTGGAAATGAAAAATAAGCCAGTTGACTAATTCCCTAACGCAATAAAGGTGAAACAAAACTAAAAAACCCAAACCCTAAATCTTAAGCTTTCCTAATATCCCTATTTTTTCTACCTAAAAATTAAGCTTAAAGAACAGCAGTACTAACTTACAGTTATTAACTGCTGGTGCAATTGGCAAAAAACCCACAAAGTACAATAGTGGCAGCAAACACTTTGCTGGGGCAATGCCTGCACTTGAACACACTCTTAAATTGAGTGTGTCAAAACTAAAAATTCAAATTCACACCTGTAAAAAGAAAAAGAAAAGGAAAAAAAAAGAACAAGAACATGAAAAAGAAGGAAAAAAAAGCTGCGCACTAGAGATCCTAGGACAAAAATAAGCCAACTAATTTTAAGCCTAAAGGTACCCTGGTGCTGGAACATGCATTATAAGCCACAAATTCATTTAGACTAAAATTTAAGAACTCAAACCTTTTTAAAACTTGTTTTCTTATTAAAGTCAGCAGACCAAAGTATTTTGCCCACAAATATTTGACTTTTATTGGTCAAACTTACTTATGCCAAACACCCCTTTACCATTTGACAAATTTGAAAAACTTCAAGAAATGAAATCTATTAAATTAAGAGCCTAACACCAAATGATTTTTTTAGCTTATAACAAACCTAATAAACTACACAGATTGTAACAACTAATTATGCATAACTAAGAATTAAAACTAATTTTCTATTATTTTTGGTTTTTTAAGACTTATATGACAAATTATATAAGAACATAATCTAGGGAACCCCCTTACAAAAAGAAAATCAAAAACAGATGAACAATTAGGACTATTAAGCTAAATGAAATTCAAATAAGCACTAATAAGCATACAGAATAAGCAAATAAGCAGATCTAAGTTTAGAAAGCAATAAAACTGATATTTAAAGCAAGAAATTAAAGAAAAACTTACTTTGGCCTCTAGCTAAACAAGAGGAGCCAATTAAGGCAGCTACAAGCTCCCTAGCTTATTAATAAGCTAGGGTATAAGTCCATGGGAGCTCATCCAAAGCTAGCTCCCCTTCCATAGCTTATAATCAAAATAAGACAAAGAACTTTAGGCTGGTTTAACGATTTAAGTATATTAAGATCTAATTTAGCTCAATTGTAAGCTTATAGACTCACAAGGGCTTAAATGAGCTTATGACAGGCTTATGAGACATATTGAGCTTTTAAGTAAAAAGTTTTGAGAGAATTTGAAAGGTAAACACAGGATTTATTTAACAAAATACATTCATTTCATTTCATAAAAGAAGATTACATAATTCAAAAGACAAATTACAATAAGCAATTTTTAAGCTAGCCTAAATTATTAAAAACTAGAAAAAAAAGAAAAATAAGGTAAAAAGAAGATATGATATGATGTCGTGTGTGTGTGTGAGCTGAGGCATTTTTATAGGCTGCCAAAGAAGCTTCTAGGATCCCTGAATCCATCCCCTAGCCTTCAATCCGCACCCTTGATTCTTCTAATCATTGCCAAGTGATTTTGAGCCGTTTGATCATTTTTTGGACACTTGAGGATTGCCAAGCTGTCATTCTTTGATTGTGACAGCTTGTGCTTCTTTTGTGAGTAGATTAGCACAAAAACCCATCTATACTTGTGCTTTCACCATTGCTGACGTGTCCCTCCTTGAGGGTGAGGTGCTTAGATCCCTTGATTTGACTAATCTCTCCCTAGCTTCTTGCTTAGGAGCTCATGAATTGACTGTCGTACCCCTTAATTTCCATTTTCCCTTTGATTTACCTAGGTGAAAGCTTGGAGATGATGAGTGAACAGTGAAAAGGAAATGGCGCCATTTTTAACTGAATGAGTTAAATTCAGTTGGACTTTGGGGTTATGACACTTCTAGTCCCTCTCTTTCTTTTCTCCCTTTCTAGTTACAAAAAGGTTTTGGAAATATGCAAGACTAGTCCTTGTGGTTTTTTTTTATGGAAATGAAATGGACTTGGGTTTTGGGCTAAGTAATGGGCTTTGGATCCGGGTAAGGAATTTTAGGGTTTTTTAGGCCCATTAAGGGTTCTAGGGCCCAATAGGAGGTGAGGAGTTATTTTTGGACTTTTCTGAAACTTAGAGGGTGAAAATGGAATGTTTTTGGGTTTTGTCTTTTATTGGTTGACTTTTTGGCTTCGGCTTTGATTCTTTGGCTTCTTTTTGTACTCTTCTGATTCTCGTGTCCGTGCTTGCCCGTTTTTTACGGTTTTCTTGTGATTTTTGATATATCCGTTCCTGCACACACAAAACACAAATACAAGCATATTGTTGCCATTTTTGGTCTGATTTGGGTTTATTTGGGTTATTCTAGGTACAAACGGATATGTGTATTTTACACTTATCAGCAGCCCTCCTTAAACCTTAGACAGAAACCGGGTCACTTCATATGCTGTCAGAATCACATGGTTGATTGCTGACATTGAAGACAAGTATCATGGACCCAGTGATACGCTCCACAACCCTCCCTAGCCACTCAAGATTCCTCAAAGGATTCTTGTTTCACTTCTCACGGAGATCAATACATTTCTATCGTCTCTCTCACTCCGAGTTAGACGATATTGAAAAGGTGGCAGTCCGCTCCAGCCTCCGACTACCAAAAACCAAAAATGCACAATTGAGTCTAGAGCCATGAGATCATCAATAAATCTCATTAGGACACTATTCCAATATACTTGTGTTTCACACACTGTGAAAACAAGGATTATCTTAAGAGTCCTACGCATTATCCTTGTGATATTGCCAGAACATCCGAGTGATACGAAAGTATTCATAGTGAAGATGGAAATCCTGCTAGAGCCAACATCAAACAAGCTCTAGGTAGGTGACTTGTGAGATCCTTAATGGATCAAACTTGTGACACTAGGGATCAATTCGGTCCAGATTATGAATTGACGGAGGATGAATTTTCATAATGCTTAAAACTCTCGTGAAGTGTTACAAAATCCACTTTAACAGTGACACAATCGATTGATGTTCAATCAATTTTATCTTCAAATCGATGAGATCGTAAACTGCACATGATGCAGCGTTCCTGTTGTTTTGTCTTCAATGCCCAGGGTTCGGGTCCGAACCCAGACTATTTATTCAGGCGTTCCTGTTTTTTGTATGGTTTTATAATATTGTTTGTTTGTGTCTATCAATATAGTCAGAAAAATATAAATTACGATAAACGATCGCTTAAATTCTTGTAACATGTTGAAAAATCCAAATTACGATAAACGATCGCTTATAGTCTTGTAACATGTTGAAAAATATAAATTTATACTTGTGTAAGTTGGTATCGATGAAAACAACAATTGATATTATTACATGATTAAAGATAAATACTAGTCCTTCTCGGCTCCTTAGGCTATATACTTGCTTCCTAGGACCGGTATTACAAAGGTGATTTGGTGGCTATCCCGCTTATTCATTAGAGTGAAGATTCGGTGTTATTGTATAAAGAAAATAGAAGAGCGCATATGCTCGATTTTAGAAAGTAAAACTCCCAGCCACTAAAGTGAGACTTCTTGTAGAAAGATAAAGACTACCTTCGGATCTAGAATGTAGTATTGTGTACGGGACTCTTGGCATTGGATAAAAGGTAAGGGTTCGAGTCTCGGCTCCTGCCTACTTCAGTTGGTGCCTCACTGGTTAATGATGGGTTTGAATGACAATTGATGGTCATCAGATACACTAATGGAAATTAACTTGAATAGTTAATTTATGGTCAAATGTAACGTCTAAATTGTTTTGTGTTCATGGGTCATTAGTTTGATTAATCATCCGACCGTTATTTTCTTGATCTCCCCTCATCAAAAAGCATAACTCAATCATTCCTCTCAATTTGTTATTGTTCATATTAACCTCTTGTGTATCGGGTTGGTAATAAAGGAAAGATACGTATTGTTTAGCCTAGATAATCTGTTTGTGCTAACGGGGTTATCCATTGTTGTTGTATCTTGGGAGATAGACGCTCATGATTTCTCAAGCACCGTGAAAAATTTTGAATCTCGGCTACTGCCTACTTCAGTTGCTGCCTCACTTGCCAGGAAAGCTTCCAGAGCTATTCTCCGTGGGTGGACAATGTCGGGTGCCAAAAGGCACCCGAGTTCAGGGTGTTCCCGTCAATTCACACCTTTTTGTGGATCTTTAACCGTGATATTCAGTTACTACATAAATCTTTGCATATGGTATTCAGAATCTTAGCTACGACTCATATTATACAATCCACGTCCGATTTTGCAAAAACAAAAATGACCATAGATGAAAATCATAAGTCTCGATCTGAACTACCATTCTTGTAAATTATTACTACTTATTATAAATATAGAAGTAGGGATGGCAACGAAGCAAGAAATATCGGGAACCATATTTACCATCCTCATCTTCGTTTATCACTTCACATCCCTTCAATGGAATCGTTTTATATCACCAAGTCGTCGAACTTTAATTTGAAGCGTCATTTGGAAATGACATGTTTGAATAAATGAAGTTGAAAATGAAAGTTAGAGTTTTGATTTTCCAAATATTATTTTTTAAACTTTTCATAATCCTAATTACTAACTTGTAAGAAAAAGCTAAGGAAATCCTAAACCGAGGGTGCGTAAAGTTAAAAAAACGAAGAAAACGAGAACGGGGATCAAATCCCGTTCTTTAAAAAGTGAAATTATAAATTTTTAACCCTACGAGAGTAAATTTAAATCCTAAGCCTAAAATATAATAAAAGAAAATTTTATAAAAAAGAAATTTATTTTTTTGATTATTTTTCTATTTTTTATGATTTTTTAAAGGTTTTAATAAAAATAAATGATTAAAAATACCAAACTTTGAATTAAAAATTTAAGAAAATTATTAAAAGTAGCTAAGGTAACAAAGAATGCAGGAAAATTATAAAAACCTAAAAAGCTAAACTTAATAAGCCGGGAAAAAGCTAAATAGCACACGAAGTGCTTTTTATAAGAAAAACTCAAAAAGGTGTTAAAAGTAAAAAGAGTGCACCTTAGGACGTAAAAGTCCCAAGGGCGCAGTGGTGAGTGTGTGTGGTGTTGAGGTTTATAAAAGGTTGAATGAGGTTGAGGTCATGGGTTCGAGCCTTGCTCACCCATGACTTCCTTCGTTCCCTTTTTTTTATTTTGCAAAACTTTTTAAAACAAAGTTATAGAACAGCTGAAAACTAAGAACTTTTGTGAAAACAACTTTTTTAAGAATCACTAATAAGCTAGAAAACAGCTTATTAAATCAGACAGATTGCACTAAACTTCTTTTTTGGATTTTTTCAAAACTTAATAAGCTTAAAAACTGAAATAAGCTAAAACTAGGACTTAATAAGCTATAAGCAACCTACAACTACCCTAATAAGCAAGTTTGAATAAGTAAAAGGTAAAAATAACAAGCTATAAGCACAAAATTCAAATAAGCACTTATGAGAAAACTGAATTCAAAACAAACAAATAGCAACTTTGAGCTTATTTTCCAATAAGAAAAAAGATCCTTATGGCTTATTTGCCTATACTACCTTAAAGCATGTACTAAAGACTACTTAAAACAACTTTTGAAAAGTATTTTGAAAATCAAATAATCAAAGAAAAATCTAATTGAAAACTGCTTATTAACTCAGTATGTACCGAGTTCTACTTTTTGGTTTGAAAAGACAAAACTCAAAATTCAGACCTAAAAACAAATAAGCTAATACGCTAATTTTAATAAAATAAACTCAAACAGATGAAATATTACCTACAAACTACTTGTACTCAAAATTTGACAGTCTAAATTCTACTTTTACTTGCTGATTTTTCAGCTTGAAAATGGCTTTTAGGCCTTTTTTTATTGCTGATGCATTTGACCATAACTATAACCAGAACATAAAAACTATAATATTCATACTTAAGGCTTTGTTTCTGTTTCTTTCTAACACCAAAATAAAGACAATTGAATGAATAAAATCAGCTAAAAAAGTTTGAATCCAAAAGAGCTAATGGATCTGAGTGTATGAACTCAGATTTATAAAATCTACACACAAATTCTTAAAGATTTAATTAAAACTAACAAAACACTTAAATACTTATCTCATTAACCTAAATTTGATATTTAAAATGAATCTAAAGGACCAAATGGTCTCAAGCAGTACTAACTTGAGTTAGTACTGCTTGATCCAAACACCCATTTGGATTCCTTAAATACATACTCAACTTATAAAAATGAGAATTAATGCTTAAAACTTAGATACCAGATACTAAAGAGCTAAAAACAGACATAATGAACAATTTTCAATGGGCAAATAAGCAGAAACAATCAGACAACTAACTATGCTAATATTTTTGGATTATTTCACTGTTTTATGACTAAAACTAATAAAATGAGATTTAAGCTACAAATTGAACACAATAAGCATTTAATAACCAAAATAAGCATTATTAAGCTAAAATAAGCTACTCTAAACAGAATTAAACAACAATAAGTAGTTATAAGCTAATTTGCAAAAATTAAGGTTATAAAAGGAAAATGAAGACTTACAAATGCCTCTGCACAAACAAGGTTATTTAAATGCTCTTATGAGCTAATCAACAAGCTCCAACTTATCCTAGGATAAGCTGGCTAGGTCTTAGAAGCCCATCCATTACTGACTTCCCTTCCATAAAAAGCTTTGATAATTTTTAGAGTGGATTTAAGTATAAATAAGCTCAGTTAAGCTTTGAGAGCTTAACTGAGAGTATAACTAGCTTATGAGTGAACTAGAGAGCTTAATGAGCTTATGTGAACAAAAGAGAGCTAATTCAAAACAGTTTTGAAATAAAGTAAAACATTAAGTAACAATTGAACAATATGAAAAGTAAACTTTTATTAATAAAATGAACTGGTTACAAGCTTAAGGAAAATTACATTAAGTAGAAAACAATAAGCTAAAACGATTTGAAAAGAAAAATAACATAAGCTAAATTCTATCCTAAACTATACTAAAGCTACTCCTACTCCTACTCCTAAGCTAGATATCTCCTGTGAGTGAGTGAGCTCCTCTATTTATAAGGCAAGAGAGAAGTTTCTAGGTCTTGGACGCTCCTTTTGATCTTGGCCATTTCTTTCTTCAATCATTTGATCTCTAAACTTAGCCGTTGGATTGGAATGTGAGCATACGGATTGCCAGCGTGACAATCCCACATCTTTGGAAGGTTGTGCTTCTTTTACATGGATTTCAGTAAAAATCTACCATTTTAGTTGTGTTTGTTTGATATCCACGTGTCCTCCTTGTGTAAGAATGAACCAATCAAAGCACTTGATGATGTTTTGCCTTGCTGACATGTAGCTCGGTACTCGAATCTTATTTGCCACATAGGTCGAGTGAAGGGAGGGGTTAATTTAAGAAGGGTGAATTAGGGGAGACGGTGAACAGTAAAACTGTTTTTCCCGCCCCCTAATTTTATTCGTTTTTGGTGTTTGACTCGTGCAAATGGGGTTTAACTTGGGTTATTTAAGGGTTTTGGACCGGTTAAATGGTTTTGGTTAAAAGGTTAAATGACTTAACGACCGTTAGTCTTTTATATTAAAAGGACTAACGGTGTTATGCATTTAGGGACTTTTGATGAAATGGGTTTAACATTAAGGGCTGTTTTGTAGTTTTAAGGTTTTGTCATCTTGTGGGTTGACCAGTGTTGACTTTGGTTGACTTTTGTTGACAAACATCCGGCTTTTGTGTACTCTTTCCGTCTCGTGTTCGGCTTTGTCCGTTTTTGCTTTGATTATGTCCATTTCTTTAATATCCGTACCTGCACATATACAAACACAAAAACAAGCATATATTTGCCATTTTTATTATGTTTTTGGTCTTTTGGGTTCGTTTTTCAAGGTAAAAGGTATGTGTAAAATAGCACATACCAAATTCCCCCATACTAAGGTATTGATGTGTCCTCACGCAATGCTATAAGTAAGCACTTAGAAAACTAAGAATCTCGACCCCTCTTCAATAATTACCTCAAAAATAGCTACTTTTGGTATTTTAAAAGTTATATTTTTGTGAGTTGACCAGAGGTTTGACTTATGTGACCCATTGTAGGTAAAAAGCTGATAATTTTCCTGGCTCTTGAGCACTCTTTCCTTCTTGTTGTTCGGCTATGTCCTTTTTTGCTTTGATTTATGTGGCATTCTTTAATAACCATACCTGCACATATAGCAAACACAAAACAAAGCATATATTTGAGCCATTTATTTACACTTCTTATGGTTATTTGTCTCATTTTTATAAGGTAAAAAGGAAATGTGTAAAATAGCACATAACTCAAATCCCCCCCCCATACTAAAGGTATTGTTGTGTCCTCACACAATGTAATAAATACTCTTTTTAAAACAAAAAATTTCCAATCCCTCCCAAACTAACACACTCAACAAGTACAAAGTGTTGTGCTCATCTAAAGGGATTAAGAAATAAATAGTTAAGAAACGCCCCATTTTTCCATTTTTCAACATTTTTCATTTTTTTTTCTTTTTTTTTTACTTTTTCATAACTTTCCATACTCAACACTTCATAACATTATGTTTACATTATTCTTCGATAATACTTAGGATCATGGAACGAGAAAAATAAATTCATCGTCCCCAACTTTTACTTTTCCATACTAAGCTTAAAAACAAGATCATTGTCAAATACAAGTCATGATACTAACACTACTCATAAACATTAATTGTGTACTTACTTTTCCTCCCGCAAATCCTAATTTTGTATCTCAAGATTTTACTTAAGTCATATACCCGAAGGCTCTTTAAGACTTGTTTCGATATTTATTTAATCCAAAAATAAAGCGGGACGGTTAAAAGTAAAGTTTAGCTTCCACCCTTATCCTTGAAAACCGATGAAGTGACCAAAATTTTGGCTTTTGTTGCTTTTGCCTTAATTCATGTCATATACCCTAAGGCTCTTTAAGACATAAATCAAGTAATATTATTTACACCATATACCCTTAGGCTCTTTAAGGTGCAAATAACTAAGCAGCATAATCACTAATTTTATAAGTACCATATACCCTAAGGCTCTTTAAGGTACAAATAATTTCATGATTAGTATTACTTTTGCCATATACCCTAAGGCTCTTTAAGGCAAAAAGTAATAAAATGATTAACTCTACTCATACCATATACCCTAAGGCTCTTTAAGGTATAAGTAAAGCAATAAACATGTGATGCATATAATAAGCCAAAATTCGAATCATCGACTTCCAAATCAAAGGGAAGTTACTAAAAATTAAATTGAACCGGACAACCTTATTTATTAAACATTTATGCATATAAGTGAGACAAGCTAATGGGAGAAAAAGCCACAATTAATACTTATGAGCTTGAAAGAAAACCAACTATTCTACGTTTAATATCATGACTTATAATTAACACTATCATTTCTCGTTCTTCGCAATTTAAAATCTCTAAGAAAGAGACTCGCGAATGCTTAGCCTAGCGAATTAAGATTGGCACTTTGACAAGTCACATAGACTGGCAACAATCCTAATTCTAATAAATCAAGTTCGGCATAATGGATAAGCCTACATAAGACTAGCAACAAACTCGATTTAAATATGTTAAGGAAAAAGCTAAGGTATAAAACCGGTTGGATCAAAATTCATTTCTCGTTCTCACCTTTATTTATGTTACAACACTTATTTCATCACTTTATTCCAACATTTATCATTTTTTTTACTTTATCATGCACAAAAATTTTTAAATTTTGCTATTTTTCACACAAATCACATATTTTTGGTGGAAAAACGGGTTACGTGAGAACAACGGCTGCAGGTATAATCAAATCGATAGATTCCCCCCATACTAAAACTACACATTGTCCTCAATGTGAGATTCCCCGATACTAATTCCAATGCATAATCTTGATATAAAGGGTTTTCTACACAAATCTAAAGCCGATTATTAATTATGCTAAAGATAAACGTTAGTCGATAAGATTTAGGATATCGAATTCCCTAAATGAAGCTGAGGATATGAAGCTCGAATGTATGAATGGACAAAACCATGAACACGAGAGTCTTCAAAATCCGGGCAATCCTGGACAAAAATCACAAACAAAACACGAAACACGAGAACGAAAGAGGCGAGCCCCCTCACATTAATTGTTATAAAATAGATAAGAAGATAGAAACACTTGTTTTTGTTAACCGAGTCACGAGCTTGACTCGACCCCAAATTAAGTTGTCCATGGGAGAGCAAATGGAAGAGAAAATCTCAATCGGGCTTTCATTAATGTTTGGATAAACATTAAAGCACATGAAAGTCCCATCCCAATGAGATGCCACCGACTCTAAGTGGAGATGCCGGGGTCAAAAATGGTGTCTTCACTCCCGGTGGAGAGAAATAAAGGAGATTCCACAGGGTATATGAGAAACGGAAGAAAAGTCCGAATGACAAATGTGAAGGAATCGTCATCTTCAACATTCTGAGAAACAACAATCTCACCTCCTCCTGGGTCAAAACATTCGTCTTCATTAAGCTCATCAAAATTGTTTATCACGGGTGCATCGGGCTCAATGTCGAAGGTAAACCACTCATACTCGGGAATTGGATCATCGTTAAGTAAGTTGTCAAGAAAAATAATATCCTCTTCCGAGTCAAAATCACTCTCAATACCCGGAGGTATCGAGTCTTCTAAAACAAGAAATGTATCAACCTCCTCTATAAGAAAATCATTATCCATAACGGCAATAGGAGAGGAGGAGGGATTTTCAAGCACAAAAGGAATAGAAGGAGTGAGTTTCAATGCTTCGATCTTATCAATGAGAAGATTGACATTTAATAATTTCTCACGAAGAATCTCGTCCTCTATTTGAAGAATATCAATATCAATCTCTCCTTCTTCTTTATCAAAATCGTCTACATCACAATCGTCTTCATCAATTATTGGTAAAATTGGATCAATAAAATCGAGTTCACCGACGAACTCCTCGGGAAGAAAATCAATCTTAGGAGATGTGATCGAAATATCTCGACTAAGCAAAGAGTTAATAAGTCCACATTCGGCATCAAAATAATCATAAGACGGCACATCACAAATATCTTCGGAAATACCCTTAAACTCACTTGGGATTGGAACAAGGTTCTCAACACTAAACTTTTCCGTTTCCGGAATAGTGTTAAGATGCTCGTCCCCCATACTCAGAGAGTTATTGGGCTCCTCGATTTGTAAGTCTGGAGTGTTTGCTTTAGTCTTTCTATATATAATAGTATACTCATCACCGTCATCGTAAAAGGTAGGACGATTCCAGTTCGGACAATTAATATATTCTGATAGCTCCTCATTAATATTTCGCACATCTTCAAGGAGTTTACTTATCAATTCTTGAATATCCTCTTGTTGATAATGCTCGTCCGTAAAAGCATGCTTAATTTCGCCAAATCTCTCCCAAGCTATCAATAAAACCTTTGGTGTACTCCAAAAGGTATACGACTAAACTTCCTTAAGAAGGTGTAATTGTCTTTCTTTAACATTTCCACATCGTCGATCATAGAAAAATTCTCATATGGAGTAAAACTTTGAACTGCCGGCTCCTCCTGTTTTGGTTTAATTCCTTTAAGAATTTGCAAATCATTCATAAGCTTAAGTAGCAATTCTTTCATAACTTCAGGTTGATTCTGCTCTTCTTCCACAACTTGCTTAATTTTAAGAAATCTCTCCTCAGCTAGTAGCAATAAGCCATACAAACTTTTCGTTTATGAGGAATATGATCATAACACCTTTAAAGAATGCTTGAATTGTTTCCATTAAGATGTTATCTCTAGCTTGCAACAATTCCGTTACCGTTAGCTTGAGGAGAAGATGAATATTGAGGAGAAAACTTCGGGGTTGTATTGGTCAATTAACCAAATAAATCAGATTAAATAAAACAAAAAATAGATCATAATTTTGTTCATATCGGTTGACAACGTGACATTTCAATAATCCCCCGCACTTGTCACAAAGAAATTGTTGTGGCGGACTCGGAAAATAATGTAGAGGTTGGTTAAATCCAAAGTCTTGATTGTAATAGGGACTCTGCTACAAGCGATTTGTGTTCCCTGTTTGAACAATCGTAACCCGGAAGAGGATCCCACCATAAAAATTCACACGAGTATGTCTCGTATTGGTGATGTGGATGTTGGTTGAAGAAGTTGGGAGTATCATTATAAGAATAAGGATTTAGGTCATAGACAACTCATTATTCGGATCCACAACTGCAACAAGCTCAGGACAGTTTCCACCATTAAACGGACCTCCACAATACGAGCAACCAAAATGGTTATACGAAGACATGTCGAAGAATTAAACGGATAAGAGGATAAAGAAGAAAAGAATTAAATGAAAGAAAAGGATAAAGGAGAATATTTTTGAAAAAAAATTTATATTAATAAAAAATATATTTTTGGTATTTTTAATATTTATAAAAGAAAAATAAAAATAAAATAAGAAGAAAAATATTTTTGGATTTTTATATTTTTTATAAGAACGAAAATAAACTTTCCGAAGAAAGGATCTTCAAGGCTCGAACACAAACAATCTCGTAAAAATCGCTACACCTCTCCCCGGCAGCGGCGCCATTTTGATGTTCGTCAAATACAACCCTCAGATATAATATATATATATATATATATATATATATATATATATAATATATTATATATATATATATATATATATATATATATATATATATAACATAAAATATACGAATAATCAAGCTAAGTAACATACAAATTTATTCTTAGGAAGAAGAATAAGTAAATCAACACGGTAATCGTTTTCCTCTCGTGAGAGGTGAATGGAAATCAATAGACGTTCAAGTTGTTAAATCGAGCTTGATTGAGTCATTTTAATTATTTTGGTTTTGGTTTTTAAACTATTTGTTTATACTAAAAATAAACTAATATAAATTCTAACGATTTAAAACTACCAAGATTATGACTAAAATTTGATCTAAAAGATAAAAATGACGAAAATGCTTGCTAAGTTGACGGAAATGTTCTCAAGGTGCGGCTAGGTTTAAACGAAATAAAATCCTTAGAAAACACGTTTTCAAGAAATTAAATGACAGTAAATAAAATGCTTTTTTTTTAAATAAATGACAAGTATATAAATTGCATTAAAAGTAATGATTGGTATTGTAAATTGAGAAATTCTAATGCTATTAATGTTTTAACCTTTTAAAAACCGCATATTAAATTCCTAACACTAACACTAGCAAACACAAGTTATTTACTCACTACTCATAACGAAATTCAATTTAACAAACATAGCATTTAACGACAAAAATAAATCTACACTAAGCATGGCAAAAATCAAATACGCAAATATATTATGGAACGATAAAACTAATCTAAGTATTGAAAAGAGATTAGAGAATAGAACCTGAATCGAAGAGCCGCAAATAAACGAATACCACCCGATTTATTAAGCTAAAGAAAATAATTAAATTCTATCTAGCTAAATAAACCCGTAAGCTCCGCGCCTCATGAGTAGACCGGTTCCGTAAAACAAAACAAATAAAACTGTTAAAGTAAAACATTTCATATTTCAAATTCTGTTACTATTTAACTACTCGAAACTAGCCCAGGTCCAACAAATTAATCTAAGGCCCAATTATGAACAAACCAAACGCAGGCCCAAATCATTAAACGTGGCCCATTATTCAAAAGTCCAATTTTATTCTAATCTAATGCATTATACCAGACTTTTACACGAATAAAACACCAAAACCGAATAAGCACTATCAAACCATAATAAGCAAACAAGAATAAGGCAAAAGCAATGGCGTTACAAGTTAAGTTCTTCTAAAACTGAGATAAGCACCAAAACTCGAAATCTTAATAATAAGCTAAAACAATTTTGAGATCTAAAACTCATACTACTTAATAAGCTAATAGGAAAAACAAAACAAGCTAAAAACTGAGTTAAAAGCAGCAACGATAGACCAGAAAAAACACATGAACGAATTAATTCAACACTAATTTTGCAATTAAGCTAAAACGAGATTTAAAACTAACGCTACTCAATAAGCCAACACAAACACGAAATAAACACTAAACTGAATTAATAAGCAACTAAAGGCAGCTACAAGGATTTCGAGTAAGCATATAGCATATTAACGAACCAATATGACGAAACGAATAAGCAAATAAGCGTACAAAAGTTTGATCCAACAATATTAGCCTACTCTACACCGAATAAGTTATTTAGATGATTATCTTATCAAGAAATAAGAGCTCCTAATAACACTAAGATGAAATAAGTACGTCAATAAGCCAGATCCGAGCTTATTAGAACTTATTAAATCGAAAAGTGCTAAAAACAATCAATAATAGCTCGAATCAACTTGGAAAGCTTTTAGGAGCCATTATCTAAGTTATTAAGGACCTTTGGGAATAATAAGTTGCAAAAATAAGCATGAAAATTCAGCTTAATAAATAAGCTAACACAAAATGTAAATTTAACGAGAGATTTAGCATATAAAAGCAAAATGAGATCTTCAATGAATTTTAAACTAACATTGTATTATGCTTGCGAAATAAGTAAAGTACAATAAGCAGTAAATTTGAAATAAGCTTTTACAAAACTAAAAAAATAAGCTAAATCTAAAAACTAAAACTTATTAAAACTAAATTCCTCTCTCCTAAGTGTGAGGGAGCGAGCTGCATTATATAGGGTGAGAGGGGGTGATTTTGTAATTTGACCCCAATCATTACATATTAACTCAACCAATCATTGGCAATAATGAAGTGTCACACTGATAGCTAAGTTATTCAAGAAGATCTAGCCGTTAATATGGTGGCGCGTGTCATTCTTTGCAGCTTACATTGTACGCAGTATTTATCCACCCTCCGATTTAATATACTCGTTCCATTCACTGTGCTTTTCCTTTTAAGATATAATAGAAATGCCCAATCCATATGTCAACGCCTCATTCATCCTTTCAATATAAGTGCTCAGTCCCATGAATCATTTTGATTAATTTCGACGCACGTGACGTGACGTCAGCAGCTCATCTCTTGTATCAAATTTAATCTTGGGCCACAAGAAAACCAATTGAGCCAAATTTTGCAATCATCACTTATTATTAATAGGCTGGGCTTGAATTTGCATATTAGTAAACAAGGGTCGGTCCGACCAATTTAAATGGTGTCGGGTCGGCCCAATAAAATCCGAAGGCACTGTTAGACTCGTAATCTCGCGCTCTTTTCATTCTTGTGCTCGGTTTTGTCTGCTTTGCCTTTGTTTTTGTCCATTTCTTTAATATCCATACCTGCACATACACAAACACAAAATCAAGTATATATTTGCCATTTTTATTATGTTTTTGGTCTTTTGGGTTCGTCTTTCAAGGTAAAAGGTATGTGTAAAATAGCACATACCAAGGTGCTTCGCCTCACTTAGCTGACAAAACACGTATACTCACTTTTGTTATTAATCAAAATATTTATCCATCAGTATTTGTTGGTAATGATCATTTTATACCTGTCACAAATACATGACATAACTTATTGAACACACCTTTCAAATCGCTTTATCTCAACCTCATTCTTGTCACATCATACATTATTAAAAATTTAATTTATATTCGTAAACTTATATGTGATAATGATGTTTCTATTGAATTTGATGCATATGGTTTTTCTGTGAAGGATTGCCAAACCAGTAGGCTTCTTCTACGTTGTGATAGCACGGTAGATCTTTACCCGGTTACTCCACAACCTCCTATTCACCCTTTGTTTGCTTTGCTTTCGTTTAGTTCTATTACATGGCACAGACTCCTCGGTCATCCCGGGGAAGACGTGCTTCGTCATTATGAGTCAAGTCGCTTAATTTCTTATAATAAATCAAAGTTGTCTGCTTTTTGTCATGCTTGTCAATTAGGTAAACATGTTAAGCTTCCTTTTTACAGTTTTGAGTCGACTGTTCCGTATGTTTTTGAGATAATTGATGTGTATCATTGTGTGTAGGTAATATTTTATTCAAGTTTTACTATTTATATTTTACCGACTTTACCTATTAACTAACACTAACGGGCAGTATACCCGATCAATTGTAGGTTCATTGGTAAGTAGGGTGTCGATCACTAAGAGCGAACGTTAACTCTTAAATCTATCAGTATTTTAGTTATCTAACTAATCCTAATTGATTCTAATTAAACTTAAACTAACACAAAGGGGGGGGGGGGGGGGGTTTAGCCTGAGAGACTGACACAAGTTTTTGTTTAAAGTATTATGCCATTTTCTTAGATTTGTTCTCGCATTTTGTTTGGGTCTACCCTTTGCGCAAAGAATCTAATTTGTTTGATGCATTTGTTTCTTTTCGTGCTTATTTGAATAACCAATTTAATGTTGATATTAAGGCTCTGCAATGTGACTATGGGGTTGAGTATGACAACACCCACTTTCATGACCTTTTTCACCAAAATGGCATACAATTTCGCTCAATTGCTCGGTTGTAACGAGTATTTTATCATAAGCTTGGCAAGGATACACATCTCCACCATTAAAGCTAAGGAGTAACAAGTCTAAAAAGGTAAATTGGGTAAATGTGATAAGGTTTAAGGGTTTTATCATTCTTTTTAATCTCTATCGATACCAATATTCCATAAAAGGGCGACAAAACCACAAATGCACGCCCAAATCCATGACCGCGACACTTATGATTGCTCACTCCCTAACTTGAATAAGCTAAAGAATAGGACCAAGTAATCTTCACCAACAGTAATACACCAACAAGAGCGAAAAAACCACACATACACATTCCAATCCATGAATGAGACATATGTGATTGCTCACTCCCTCATTCGAGCACACCAAAGGTTAGGATGAAGAATGATATAGGGTATGGATTAGGTAATCCTTCACCAATAGTAATACACCAACAAGGGCAACAAAACCACACATACACATTTAAATCCATGAATGAGACATATGTGATTGCTCACTCCCTTATTTGAGTAAAACCAAAGGTTGGGGATTAGCTATGGGAAACATATAATTGGTGTAAGATAATACAAAACAAATAGATTAAGTCCAAACAAATAGAGAACAATGTTGCTAGCTACTTTCACGACCATACCCATCAAAAAGACACAAATCACTAACTAACTCATACTTTAACACTAAAAACTCACGCTTTATTTGGTAGACACGAATTAGACTTAAAGATGTCTCAATCACGATCCTTGTGATCCATAAAAACAACCTAGTTGGCGTTTCTGTAACAACCAACTCCCAATCATCCATAATATAGTACAACAATAGTAGCGATATCTACCACTTAATACAAAATAATACATAGTTGGTTTATATTACGTACCAACTCTAAATACAACAAAACTTTACATCGTTGGTTTATAACACGTACCAACGAATAATCGATCACATAAATAATAAAATCGGTTAAGTTTAGGCGAACCGATTATCTCACAAATCTCTCATTTTTTTCTCTCTCTTACATCTTTTTTTTTCTTCTGTTTTTATTTTATTTTTTACAACTAGAATACGAATTTTGGTGTAAAATTTCACCACTTCACGAACATGATAAATCTGGATAATTAATATTCGATTATAATTGTGAAAGTAGCAAACACATAGAAAATAAAACTACTACTTTAACATTCCCATTGCATTGTGCAATTTCCCGACCTAACCAAAGATAGAGAATACACACACGAACACATGAAATACATACTTTTACACAAAAGCAACTAGCAACCGATTAAGGACTTAATCTACAGGGTAGGCTAAGGTGTAAGGGTGTAACAAAACAAATTTAGTGTTGTAACAAATGAAAGGAATGACTCAAAAGTTTTTTATAGGGGTATCTTACTCTAAAGATGAGAGTAAACAAAAGGGTTTATAAGGAGGTTAACTAACCAGTGTGGTTAGTTAATATCACAATATGTATATGATTTTTGGTGTAATCTTAGGAATTTACCAATTTAGAAAGGTCACTCTAATTATAAAAATAATACTCATTATGGTGGTCTCAAATAGTATACCAAGCCAAGTTCTAAAGTTTACTATAGTGACCGACACACTCATATTTTTGTTGAATTTGGGTAAAATAGAGGAAACGGGATAGGCTGAATTCTCACAATATAGAAATAAGAGTTATGTGTGCGGGTTATGCAACTAATACGGACAAGTAGTGTTCTAATTCTCCCCCACTTGAGATATACAACGCCCACGTTGTATAAATATAACATTAAAAACAGGAAATAAAAAGAATTAGAACAGAAAACTCCCCTGAGATTTGCTCGGTATGATCCTCCATGTTGCGTATATGAGCAAGAATGTATGTTGTAAAGGTATCTGTATGCCAGCATGACTACAACACACATGGATTCTATATAATACGTATTTCACCAAATTCATCATTCACGTTTAGTAAGTTCCTATATATATATTAAAAAAAAGCAATTCTATCTCTAGATTATCGTCGGTTAGAAAATAAAACGAAATACAAAAACTGTATAGGAAGTCGATACACCGTATCCATGCTTCAAGATACGCCATATTGAAACCTGTAAGAAAACAATCCTAAGTACGGGTCAGAAGCCGAATACGCAGTATCCAAAAATTGGAATACGCCATATTGACAAGTCTGATAATAAAGTTTTAAAGTGTAGAAAATAAAATGGATAATGTCCAGGTTGGATCAATACGTCATATATATTAAATTGGATACGCCGTATCGATAACCCGTGAAGACAGACTCGATAACAAAATTGAAAATACATTTCGGGTTGTCTCCAGACAAGCACTTTTGTTTACAGAAAAGTCTTTAAGTTAGACTTGCTTAAGCTTTATCCCATCTTTATAAAACAACATAGGGCCGAACAGAATGTCAAATGGCACATATAAATTTTTAATAAGATTTATTAGCATCCCTTCGTTAAAATAATTCCAAATCATTATTTTAACACTTAATTCCACGATAAAAGTTTCAGTAGTGAAAAATTTACTAATTGCATCATGACTTGTTTTCAAAAGTGTATTTGACCCTTGTGCATAGGTACCAACATCTATACCTATTACATTACGTAATGGTTCGATTGATATATCCCCAGAAGATTGTTTGATATCGATTTTATCATCATCACTGTCCGTATCTAATTTTGAATCATTGATAGAAATTATGTTAAAAGGAAATAGATCATTATAGGATATAACATTGTATTCCTCATCATCATTTTCAGACAACGATGTTTCATTTTTAAATTAATTTCATTGACATGCCGAGAAATTACAGTGGGTTTAGATGAGAAACTTGATTTAAAGCTTAATGCATCATCATAAACTATAGCTGGGAATTTTGTTTCAAAGAACTTGCGATCGTTAATGTCTTCAACACACCTGATCTTACTATATGTAGCAGTTTCCCAGTGAAACACTTTACCATTTCCAAGAGCTTGCTCAGTTTCATACTGATCATATTCTTCCATAGTCATATCCCGGTCCACCATTTCCTGTAATAAACCGACTATAAAGACAGAAACAGGCCAAATAGAATAATACGCTGTATTCAGAAGACTGAATATGCCGTATTGAGGCTTGATGGCGAATACTCTGTATTGGTTTTTTAAAAACTGATACGCCGTTTTCGAAAGTATGAATACGCTGTATTGAGTATTCAGCTGAGAAAAATATCAGCGAGATTTTAACAATGCAAAAAAACACACAAAACACACAATTATGCAAAAATATACAAATGCAAACTAAACTAAACTAAACCTAAACTAAAAATACCAATAAACAAGAATTAAACAATTTCACTCCTCGCAACGGCGCCAAAAACTTGATGTGTATCGTTGTGTGTATGTAATATTTTAATCAAGTTTTACTATTTATATTTTTCCGACTTTACCTATTAACTAACACGTACTAACGGGCAGTGTACCCGATTAATTGTAGGTTCGTTGGTAAGTAGGGTGTTGATCACTAAGAGCAAACGTTAACTCTTAAATCTATCAGTATTTTAGTTATCTAACTAATCCTAATTAATTCTAATTAAACTTAAACTAACGCAAAGGGGGGTTTTATCCTAAGAGAGTGACACAAGTTTTGGTTTAATCTAAGCTAAATGAGGCAGTAAACACACACAAGTAGATAAACAAACGATAAAGGAGCGGTCTAGCACAAATGTAAGGAAAACATATTAGCCAGTTTAATCTAATAAAATGCATGAATTGTCTATGTGTGCAATAATTGTATTAGTTTGTTGGTGTTATATCATTCCCTAAGTCTAGGTGGCTCTTCTCCCTAAACTTTATAAAGTTAATCATGTCACAATTAACCTAAATTCTCATAAAGCATATATCCATTGATTATAATCTATCTAGGAGACAATACTGGTGATTATTGAAACCTAGCTCATCGAGGATTTACCCACTTATGTTTAATCGCTATATCTATGCTGGTAGTCTACGGTCCGTCGTGATCCAAAGCAAGGCCATAGAATGTTATTTGTAATCCTAAGTCACCATTTAGTCTACCACTCTTTAAACCAGGGGAGCACTAGGGGCTTAAATTTGTAAGCTTATAATCCAGAGTCACATATATAGCTGTATGTAGTTCTATCCCAGACTCTACTCTACTTGGTCCTTATAACTAGATCCAGTTGAATGATAGATTAAACACATAATCAAACATAAACAAATATCAAGTGATAAACATAATCAACATGCAGCAAATAGTAAACAATATAGACAAACCAAACATTAAATTATCATAAACATGGCTAATACCCCCATAGTCATTGTAACAAAACATAGTATCATATATGAACGGTTAAAGTAAAGATAACGATACGATTAACCGAACGCATATAGCATAGTATTGAGATTACAAGAGTTTTCCTATGACTTAAAGCTATTTTCGGACCTTCTTCTGCTCCTAAAATCATCTGATATCATACTTAGTGGTTAAAAGCTTGTAAAACCCAAGTTTAGGGTTTTGTATTTATAGAGTCTGGAAAAAGGTCGATACGCTATACTCGAGGGGTTCGATATGGCGTATTGGGTAACTTGGAGTGGGCTCCACAATTATAATATATTGGAATATTCGATGATCACTTCCCTATACGGCATATAGGGTCTTCTAAATACGGCGTATTGATTGAAATCATGTTTGCTCTGAGTGTTGACCAAGGTATCATATACGGCGTACCTGTTGAAGTGGATACGGCATATTCTTCAAAGTTAGGCAATGGTCTTGAATTTATCTAAGTCTTGAGATACGTCGTATGTGTCTAGAATGATACGGCGTATTGGTTGTTAGAATCAGTAGACTTTCTTGAATTATTCGTTTATGCTCCAAAACACGTGCTTTTCTCTATGTTTTGCCAATTGCTTGATAATAACTGAGATTAGCAAATATAAACGATTAATTATCAAATCTCATATAAATAATGTAAAACAAGCAATATAGATAGGATAAATGATGCTAATAATGTGAATTTATTTAATGTCATCAATAGTATACTCAGATTTGTAGACATCCCCAATTCAGAGAGAAAGTGGAATAAAGTATTATGTCATTTTCTTAGATTTGTTCTCGCATTTTGTTTGGGTCTACCCTTTGCGCAAAAAATCTAATTTGTTTGATGAATTTGTTTCTTTTCGTGCTTATGTGAATAACCAATTTAATGTTGATATTAAGGATTTGCATTGTGACTATGGGGGTGAGTATGACAACACCCGCTTTCCTGACCTTTCTTGCCAAAATGGCATACAATTTCGGTTTTCTTGCTCGCGCACGTCACAACAAAATGGCAAGTCCGCACGTTTTTTACGTACCATAAATAATCTCATCAGCACCTTGCTTTTTCAAGCTCATATACCTCCCTCGTATTAAGTGGAAGCTCTTAATATGGCCGCTTACCTTTTGAATATTCTACCTTCTACTGCCATCAATAATGAAATTGCCTTTACTAAACTACATAACCAAACACCCACATATGGTCATCTACATGTTTTTTGATGCTTGTGTTATCCTCACATTGATGTTACACATAAACTACAACCCCGCTCAACCCTTTTCATAATCCTTGGTTACCTC
>BQNB010018107.1:11835-66561 GCA_026074375.1 Tanacetum coccineum | reverse complement strand
GGTCTCAATTTCATAAATCTTTAGGAAAACGACCCGGTAATCACTTACCGGTTAAAACGTATAGTATTTTTGTAAGATTTTTCCTATTACCTTTGTCCTCAAGGGTAGTTTTAGAATATTCTATACTTTGGATATTATTACGTATATAATTTACCATCAATCAATATCTTCCAGAATATTATATTGATTCCGTATTTTGAAATAGGCGTATTAAGTCTCCCTAGATACGGCGTATTGAGCTTATTCCTCTGTGGTCTTTGGTGAGTGCAGGCACGGATGCGCCGTATCTTCCTTGATGGATACGGCGTATTGCTCTTCAGAATAGTAATCTTCAAAATATCTTCATTTAAGCTCCAGAATGCGCGCCTTTTGCTAACTTTCACCAATTACTCCATAATTACTGCAATTCTAATATATAAACGATTAAGTAACAATTCTTTGCAATAACTATACAAAATGGGTTAATATTGTAGGATAAATGATGCTATAAAATAGACGTTATTTGATGTCATCAGTAAACTAGCAATCAACTCATACTCGGTTGACGTGTTTGTGTGAGCAACCATAGAGGCAGTAATTTAACTGCTTATTCAGGATCTAAAGCTTAAAGGTTAGTTTACTTCCCTTTAATTATGTGTTAATCTTATGTGCTAAAACTAGATCCATTCCGTTGCGTACTCGTAGCTAAACTGGTTATCTAGTTTGTTAAATCCCAACAGTGGCATCACGAGTCAACTCGTTTTGGCATTAGGGTTACACTTTTGAATTATATCATGTCTTGAATTGCACACGCCTAGATTTAATTCATATGCTTGATCTGCTGCGTTTTATGTTTTATTTAATGTTTTCTTACAAATATGGCAAAGATTATGCAAATCCTTGCCATAATTAAATAAAATAAGTAAGATCTAGATCTTAAAAACTATTAATGGTTAATATAGGAAAAAAAGGAATAAAATTAAATTGTTAATTTAGTTGTTTTGTTTCTTTTTATACATCACACTATATATCTAAAAGATCTTGATTTTATTTATAGAAACTAAAATCTTTTATTTTTGGAAACTGGATCTTTTACATATTTAGTCTGATTTTGTTTATTTTTCTAGCCATAAGACCTACTCAATCACTTTTGTGATGAATGGGGCGATCTAGGCACATTGATAAAAACCTAGTGAAGGTCTTATGGTTCTCCAATTAGGGAAGACTCGCTTTAGAACTCGGATTTTACATGTTTACTTATTAATTTAATACCATCTTTAGTTTTAGTATTTTATGTGCATATTTTTACTTGATTACTCGTGTCACGCCTAATATGTATGCAATATGGACTAATACTTATAGAGAAAGATGATATTAACACTAGTCTATTAATTACACGCATAAATACTTGTTCATTGTGA
The DNA here is from genome assembly GCA_026074375.1 of Tanacetum coccineum. Classification (NCBI taxonomy): domain Eukaryota; kingdom Viridiplantae; phylum Streptophyta; class Magnoliopsida; order Asterales; family Asteraceae; genus Tanacetum; species Tanacetum coccineum. Next base: position 65,161 of record BQNB010018107.1, on the reverse strand, counting down.
CCTATTATTTGTTTCGTGCAAAATTTGATTTTGAGAAAATTAATGAGACTCTAAACTATGAAACTTGATTTCAAGAATAATTAAAAACTGGACGTTATGGATTGTTGGGAAGTACGGCTCATCCACTAGAACAAACTATAAGAGAAGTTTAAGGCGGAGTGGTCAACATTCCTAAAGAATCCAGGTTTTTAATACGCTTCGCGCTGACCTAGTTCTCCGCTTCTTTGTGCGTTCGATTGGTGTTACCGTGAACCAATTTAATCACTACAATATCATTTATAAAAGGTTTTTAAAATTAGTGCTACAAAGTTGTTTTGCATGCCTCTTTGTGCACGCTTTTAACACATTTATGTGAATAACCCTATGAAAATTTTAAGTCAATGCCAACCAACCAAGAACACGTGCATTTGGCTTGGCCTCTCTGGTCAGACCTCAGGGTCATTCCAACCCATGGCAATTACCGTTCACTGGTCAGACCTCTAACTATTTTTGCGCGTTCTTGCTTGGTGGACTTAAATCAGGTTACCTGGTCAGACCTCAGACTTGAGGCATAAGATGAGAACTAAACATGCTCACGACATTATTATATGATTACTAATGTTATGACCGGTCTCATAAATCTAAGAGTTGCATTAAATGCAATTAACGCTCGTCGCTTACCTCTTGCCCCACTTGTTTTCTCACTGTTCAGACCTCTGGCTAATGAGTGGGAGGTCAAGTTGGATCTTAGTCTTAATTAGTAAATTAATTGGGTAGTTAATTCTATTAAGAATTTAATTATCAAAAATACTAATAAAATTTGAACTTTTTCTAAATTGTAGATGACTACCACTGTAGTAAATAATTCGTTATTCAGGTCGTTATTTGAAAAACAAAAAATAACTGGAAACAACTTCATGAAATGGTATCGCAATCTTCGGATTATGCTCTCTACTGAAGACAAGTTACCATTCTTGGAGCAGCCAATTCTTACTCTCCCAGTTTCACCTGAGGGACAAGCAAATCCTTCAGATGTCGTGACCACGCATCAAGCTTGGGTCAAGGCACAGAAGGAAATTGCTGGGCTTATGCTTATTACCATGGACCCAGATATCCAAAAGAATCTGGAACACCTTGGTGCATATGATATGCTTAAAGAACTGAAAACGTTGTATGTACAACGGGCAGATCAGGAACTTCTTCAGACCGTGCGAGAATTCTACGCGTACAAACAAAAAGAAGGACAGTCTGTTAGCTCTTACATTCTCAAAATAAAGAGCTATATAGACAACTTAGAACGTCTCAGTCATGCTATGACTCAAAACTTATCTGTCACCCTTATCTTGGTTTCACTAAGGAAGGAATATGATGGTTTTGTACAGAATTATAACATGCATAGCATGGGGAAGACCATGACTGAGTTGCATGCTATGCTAAAGCTAAATGAGCAAACTCTGCCTCCAAAAGAAGTTGCACCTGCTCTTCATGCTATAAGAGCAGGAAGGATCCAGAAAAACCAAAAGAAAAAATCACATAAGGCTGCTAAGGGGAAACAAGAGAAAGGCAAAGCAAAGATGGGCTATGCACCTGTGCAAGCGCCACCTTTTGCTCCCAAACCTAAGAATCATCCAACACCTAAGAAGGATAATCTTGCGAAGGACGCGATCTGCCACCAATGTGGTAAAGTGGGTCATTGGAGAAGGAATTATCCCATTTATCTCGCCGAGTTGATGAAATAGAAGAAGCTATCTCAAGGAGCTAGCACTTCAGGTATTTTCACCACAGAACTCTACTCTTTTCCTAGTACATATTGGGTTTACGATACGGGTTGTGGTACTCATATTTGTATAACTACTCAGGGTCCTAGGGGAAGTAGGAAACTGAAGCCATGAGCTTTAAGTCTGTACGTGGGCGATGGTCATCGTGTAGTAGTTGAAGCTATTGGAGAATTTCATTTGTGTCTTCCTAGTGGACTTGTTTTAATCTTACACAATTGTCATTATGCTCCCTCTATTACACGAGGCATCATTTCAGTTTCACTTTTGTACAAAGATGATTTTGTTAACCGCTTTGAGAATGATAATTCAATTTCTGTTTCTATAAATAATTTGATTTATTTTAATGCTATCCCACAAGATGATATTTATGAAATTGTTATGTCTTCTACTAGTACAAATGATAGTTCTATGTTTGTTGTTAGCAATAAAAGAGTCAAGCTTAACTTGGACTCTGCTCTCTTGTGGCATTGTCATCTTGGACACATTAGCAAGAAAAGCACAGAAAAGTTGCAACATGATGGACTTCTCGATTCAACTGACCTCAAGTCTTTTGAAAAGTATCTCTGTGAAGATGGCAAGAAAACCTTATTCACATCAAGTGGAAAGGGCCAAAGATCTACTTGGACTAATCCACACCGATGTATGTGGTCCATTTAAGATTATGTCAAGAAAAGGAGCTAACTACTTCGTCACTTTTACTGACGACTTTAGTCATTTTGGATATGTTTACTTGCTTAAACATAAACATCAAGTGTTTGAAACTTTCAAAGTGTTTCAAAAGAAAGTAGAAAACCAACTCGGGAAGACCATAAAATCACTACGTTCTGATCGTAGAGGTGAATATATGAGTCAAGAGTTTTTGGATCATCTAAGGGATCATGGGATTATTTCCCATAGAACTCCTCCTTACACGCCACAACATAATGGTGTGTCAGAGAGGAGAAATCGAACACTGCTAGACATGGTTCGATCTATGACAAGTCAAACTACGCTTCCAAAGTCCTTTTGGGATTATGCCCTTGAGTCTGCTGCAAGCATTCTCAACATGGTTCCAACTAAGAAGGTTGATAAGATACCATACGAAGTATGGCATGGGCAAGCCCTTAAGCTGTCTTACTTAAAAGTCTGGGGCTGTGAGGCACTTGTTAAGCGTGATACACTTACCAAACCTGAAAAACTAGAACCCAGATCTATTAAGTGTATCTTTATAGGATACCCAAAGGAAACGATAGGATATTCTTTCTACTACCCACCTGAGAACAAAGTATTTGTTGCTCGAAATGCTGAATTCCTTGAGAATGGTCTTATAAATCAAGAAGCAAGTGGGAGTCTAGAAGATCTTGAAATCATTTAAGAAGAATATATGCATCCTTCTTTAGACACTAGATTAAATCATGAAGAGGACGATCAAGAAATTGATGAACCTCAAAGTGATATCAATCTCATTTGTAGGTCCACAAGGACACGCCGTCCCATAGATCGATTGTGTATATACGTCGATGCTGAGGAACATGAGTTAGGGGATCTCGGTGAACCCGCTAACTATAAAGCCGCATTGTTGGATCCTGAATCTGACAAATGGCTTAATGCTATGAATGTATAGATCCAATCCATGAAAGACAACGAAGTTTGGGCGTTAGTTGATCTTCCTCCTGACGGAAAAACAGTTGGTCATAAGTGGCTCTTCAAAAAGAAGATTGACATGGATGGAGCTGTACATACCTATAAAGCTCGTCTGGTAGCAAAGGGCTTCACTCAAACCCCAGGGATTGATTATAAAGAAACCTTTTCTTCTGTTGCAGACATTAAGGCTAGTAGGATTCTTATAGCCACAGCTGCGTTTTATGACTATAAGATTTGGCAAATGGATGTCAAAACTGCCTTTCTTAATGGATTTCTAAATGAAGATGTATACATAGAGCAACCATAAGGTTTTGTTAGCTAGAAATTTCCAAACCGAATATGCAAGCTGAAGCATTCTATTTATGAACTTAAGCAAGCATCTAGGCAATGAAATAAACGATTTGATGATGAAATTAAGAAATTTGGATTCAGTCAAAATCGTGATGAGCCATGTGTATATGTAAAAGCTAGTGGGAGTTATGTCACTTTCCTAATCTTGTTTGTCGATGACATATTGATTATGGGAAACAATATTCCAATGTTACAAGATGTAAAATCCTATCTTGGAAGATGTTTTACTATGAAAGATTTAGGAGAAGCTGCATACATTCTTAGAATCAAGATAGATCAAAGCGATTAATTGGTTTGTGTCAAAGTGCTTACATTGAGAAAATCTTAAAAAGATTTTATATGGAAAATTCCAAACGTGGAACGATCCCAATGCAAGAAAAGCTAAAATTTAGTAAATCTCAAGGTGCTTCAACACCTGCTGAAATTCAGCGCATGCAAAATATCCCATACGCTTCGGCTGTTGGATCAATTATGTATGCTGTGAGATGTACTCGTCCTGATGTTGCGTTCGCTCAGAACATAACAAGTCAATTTCAACAGAATCCAGGTGATGCTCACTGGACTGCTGTTAAGAACATTCTGAAGTATCTTCGCAATACTAAAGATATGTTTCTTGTTTACGGAGGTGATACGAAATGAGAGCTCAGGGTTTCTTGCTACACTGATGCTGGATATCTGACGGATGCTGATGACATGAAGTCTCAGACTGGATATGTATTCATTTTAAATGGAGGTGTTGTTGACTGGAAAAGCACAAAGCAAAGTATCTTTGCAACCTCATCTACAGATGCTGAATATATCGCTGCTTTTGACGCATCGAAAGAGGCTGTATGGATTCGTAAATTCATTTCTGGGCTTGGTGTTGTTCCCACAATTGAAGAACCCATAAATATGTATTGTGATAATACTGGAGCCATAGCAATAGCAAAAGATCATGGAGTCACTAAAGGTGCAAGACATTTTCGCGCAAAAGTTCACTATCTTTGAGAAACCATAGAAATGGGTGATGTAAAGATAGAAAAAGTTGACACAGATGACAACTTAGCTGGCCCTTTTACAAAGGCTTTAGCATTTCCTAAACATTCTGAATTGAGTGAGAAAATAGAAATGATACCAGCTAGTAGTCTCATGTAAATATGTGTTTATTAGTATTTGGATAATTTAGAATTGTAAGATAGTTTTTACTTTCTGATGAATAAAAGATACTTGATGTTTGTTTTTCATTCATATAATAACTGTTATTCTATATTTACATGTTTAATCCATGAATGATTTATCATTCTAAATATATCCATTGTCGGTTAACAATATGGGAATATTGTTATGTAAGGCAAATGTGAGTGTTGGTTATATTCCTTGAATATATGGATTGTTCCCGCCAAACTCATGTGTATTTATAAGGGATGCATATTAGATACCCCACATTCGAATATTTACTTTTGGATCCCTGTCATGAGTAAATTTTGAAAAATGGTTTAAAAGTCGTCCTTAGACTTGAGATACAAGCAAGTTCTGTATGTGTGGATATCACTTTTTGAGTCTAAGTCAAACGCTATCCTGAATAAGGTAGTCATAAAGGCTATTCTTGGAAGTGATGTGAAGCAGCATCCACAACAGTTGTAGTCAACAAAGAATTTGTTCCTCCACTTGATATGTGCAGAAAGATACCATAGGCCCTCTCCAGAATTAATCAGATAATTGCATGGCCGTGCCCAAAGGGTAATACAAGATGATTCTTGATTACATTTGGTAAATCTGAATTATTTCTATAACGAGAAACATAATGTTGAACTATATGGAATGAGTGAGGATCCATATCCATGGTTTAACGGTATCTGGAACAAAAAGATGATGATTAAAGCAAGAAATAAACTAACCATTATAAGCTGAGATGTTTCCTGAAACTTTATCTCAAGTATTTCTAATCTAAAGGTAATTGTGTGTGTTTGCTAGACGTTTCCAATTATCAGTATATCTGCAAGCCCGCTACTCCGACTCCCAAATGGGAGTTGTTGGAATATGGTAGTCGGTTCCGCAAGTTATACGTTAGAAATGCGTGAGCCTATTGGGGGCACACGCGTTAAACACTTAGAGTATGTTTTACTTCACGATTAGTATTTAAATAATCGTTATTTACCGTTACTTGGTTAATTAGCATAACGAATATTTAAAATATAAACCCGAGGGACTAAAACGAACAAAACCCAAACTCGGAGGGAGCCAATGTTTGGCCGAACTCCCTAGGGGTTCTAGAAGGGGTGTTTGGTTCGGTTTAGAGAGCAAAGAGGGAAAAGGAAACTTTGTTTCCTTGTTCTACAAGAATTGGGGTAGGGTTATGTGCCTATATAAACACATACCCCTCACCTCATTCTTCATTCATTGATTCACAAATCAAATCCCTAAACCCTAAATTGTTTCGGTGCTCTCCTCTCTCCCAAATCCCTAACCGAAAACCCTAAAACCCTAAAACCCTTTAGGATTTCCGGTTCTCCCCTAAAACCGATTTCGATCCATAAACCTTTAAGGTTTTTGATTTTTCTTGTTCTCCTAGCTCGACCAATCAAGATCTACACGAGGTGCTTTGTTGGCGTTCCCTAGCTCGTCGTTGCAACAAACCCAAATTAGGTTTTCGGTTTGTGTGTTTTCGGTTTTACCGAATTTGGATAAACCCTAATTAGGGTTTCACTATTTTCGGTTCAAGGTTATTCGAGGTGTTTGGTTTTCGATTACAAGAAGCTCATAGGGTGCGTTTGGTAATTGATTTAACACACGTGGTGTTTGGTTCGTGAAGGTAGACTAGCAATCAACTCATAATCGGTTGACGTGTTTGTGTGAGCAACCGTAGAGGCAGTAATTTAATTTCTTATTCAAGATCTAAAGCTTAAAGGTTAGTTTACTTCCCTTTAATTATGTGTTAATCTTATGTGCTAAAATTAGATCCATTCCGCTGCGTACTCGTAGTTAAACTGGTTACCTAGTTTGTTAAATCCCAACATCACTAACAACTAACTTGTCGTTCTAAAAAATAAAATATAGTCTGATAGAGTTATAGTGCTTGAATATCATAACGCACTTGTACTTGGTGTTCCTATGACTGCAAAACGAGTTAAGTTGAGCCGAGCTCGCTAAAGGTCGAACTCGACTCGTTCAACATTAGAAAAGCTCGAGCTCAAACGCTGCTCGTTTCAAGCCTAGTATGTAAATCTCAAGCTCGTTAATGAGTTCTTATATTCCTAATTAAGCTTGAGTTCGAGTTGGCTTGTTTACGAGCATATTAATTTATTTTTAATTTTTAGAAGCCAATAAATGATAAATGGGTTTGCAATGAGATTTTAATTAATGTAATTCAAAGAGAATAACATTATTTGATTTTTATAATCTATCATAACTGCTTATTTGTTTCAAAAAATGTATGATAGATGATTATATTATATTTATTTATGTTATATACGTAAAAATTCGTTTAAGCTTACGAGCTTATTTGAGCTCGTCTGCAGATCGAGCTTGTTTATTAAACATGCTTTATATTAAGATTTAAGCACGAGCTCGAGCTCAAGATCATTAAAATTCAGGTTGTTTTGAGTATTTACTAAGTTAGTCTCAAGTAGTTAACGATTAGCTCGACTCATTTACACCCTAATACGAGGCAGGGATGGAAACAAGTAGCTAAGTAACGTAACTCTTGTTTTATGTGTACTTTTTGTATCACTAATATAATTGTGCAATATTTTAAAATCCGGTTCGATCTGGCCGGTTTAACCGGTTGAATCAGTTCCGGTCAAAAAAATGAGTCAAATTAAACCGGATTTTATATTTTCAAAACCCGGTTAAACCCGCCGGGTTTGAAGTGACTCGGGTCAAGATTGAATGCTAAGAACTTGATTCCCATTCTTAACTGCTTTGAAGAAGCGTCGGGTCTTAAAGTTAACCTCTCGAAAAGTAGACTTTTTGGTATTGGAGTTGACTTGAGTGAAGTGGAAGTTGTTGCCTCATCATTGAATTGTTCACATGACTCTATTCCTTTTTTGTATCTCTGCCTTCCTGTTGGCAAAAATATGAAGTATTTGATGGTTGGCTTGATGTTATAGGCGAGTTCAGGACAAGCTTTCCTCTTGGAAAGCTATGTCCCTTTCAATTGGAGGTAGACTTACTTTAATAAAGCCGGTTCTTGGAAGTATACCTCTTTATTACCTTTCTATTTTCAAGGCTTCATTGAAGGTTATAAAGCTTGTTGAATCTCTTCGTCGTCGGTTTTTTTGAGGTTTCAAAGATGATCAAAAAGGTATTAATTGGGTGAAATGGAATTCGGTTCTTAAGGATCGAAATAAGGGTGTCTTAGGATTCAAAAGTCTATTAGCAAAGAATCTCGAGTTACTTGGTAAATGAAATTGGCGCTTCCTTTCAGAAGAGAATGCTTTATGGAGAAAAGTGATAAAAAAACTTTTATGGTAAGGACGGAGGTTTTGGTATGTCTCGTTTTAGCGGTAGAAAAGATACATTATGGAGAGATACTATTAGATCCATTGACTATATCGATGGTTTAGACGTTCCATTCTCGAGTTCGTTCTCTAAAAAGGTGTCAAACGGCTTTGATACCAGGTTTTGGAAAGATGCGTGGTGCATTGAGGGTATCAGGTTAATGGATAAGTTCCCTCGTCTTTATGCTCTTGAGTCTAACAAGGATTGCAAGGTAAGTGAGAGATGGGTCCTTTCCGATGGGGTTTGGCGTGGAAATTGGGATTGGCGGTCCCCCCTAAGAGGGAGATCTAGTGATGAACTATCTTTTCTGGTCTCTGTCATTGATAATTTATGTTTTACCTCTACCTCACTCGATAAATGGTATTGGTCCTTAGATCCCTCAGGTTGTTTTAAGGTTAATACTCTTACTAAATTGATCCAAGACAAGCAATGATACAACCCTGTTAGGGGTTGTATCGGGATAGGGCACCACTTTAAGCATGTGCGAGCTCCATAAGAAAATAGAAAAGATGAACTAGAGAATTACTTGACAAAATTGATTGATTGATTATAAACTAAAGAGTACAAGAGTAGTTATAAGACAAAGTAGGATAAAACCCTAATGGCTAAATGGGCCCGGCTTGGGCCCAGGTGTATCATTTCTCACTCCTTCAAAATCACCTTGCCCTCAAGGTGTTGTCTTAAAAAACACTCTTGATTGACTTTCCTAAATAAACATGAAGACATTCCTAAACAATGACACTTAAATAAGGATAGATTATATAACATAATCTTTATGCCATACGGGTTTGGACTCTTCCCTCTGGGGTCGTTTGGGCCGTTCGTCCTCCTGCAACACTGGCGTAACACTCTCCACACCTTCAAAAACCACCTTGTCCTCAAGGTGATGTCTAAAAAAATTATCTTGATACCCGGGTCCCATAATCTTCTTTGAATTGCAACCTCCATCTTTTACTTCTTTATCAACCCATTTGTCAATGAGCACTTGGACATTCGTCGTACCGATCGTTCCCCACAGTTGGGGAGAACGCGGGCTTTCGTAACCAATGAATGAATTGAGAATTGATATGTCCTCGCTTTCGACTGCATCATCACCCCCGTCCGAGGTCGCGTTACACGAGTCATCATCCTCTCCAATCCCAAGTGCTTCGCCACCACCCACAACCTCTTTCACACTTTTCTTATTTTATGAAAATTCGCCAAACTTGCTACGAACTTTCATACTTTCCACATTACTCTCACCCAAATCAAAAATACCGTCTATCGCGCTACTAACCTCATCAACACCAATATCTTCGTCAGCATTTAAGGACCCTTTAATCTTAGGTGAAGCCAATTCACTATGTAATGGTAGAATGACATCTGTTTTCTTTTTAACGATCTCCTCTTTCTCTTTCTTTGCAACTGCCTCAAAACGAGCTTCGATTATACAAGCTATAGTCAAACGCATTGAATACGAAGACATTTCTAAACAATGACTGTTGACTTTTGACTATTGAGTTGACTACAAGATAAACATTCACTTTTGACACTTTCCTAATACGACTCACACATATCCTATACACATATCATAGACAATAGATAAGTATGATGGTTATCCAAACCCATCACGAACCGCCTTTCACTGCCGCAACCAATAACCTTTTTCCTCTTCCGCCTTCCGCTACCTAGGACATAACACTTCACTCTTTTTCTTCTTCCACCATCCGCTGCCCAAGGCGTAACAAGCAGCTTGCCGATAGTAGCCTTGACCCCCCCAACTTCGTTGGAACTCTTGGATTCGTCGTAAGGCAAATGTTTGTGTTTGGCGTGCTTCTTTGGATAAGTTACCATATCGGGTCAATCTTATTGCTCGCAGGGTGGATATTCCCTCTTCTTTATTATCGTTTTGTGAAGCTGAGGAGGAATCTTTGGATCATTGTCCCATTAAGTGTCCCAAGATAATTTTGTTATGGAGGAAGGTTTGGAGTTGGTGACGTTTTGATACAACGATGTCCATTCCAACCCTTTTTATATCTGACATTGCCATGGGTAAAATTGGTAATCTTGAAAATGATATTCTTAATCGTGTTTTACACGGGGTATATGTGTGTGTTTTGTGGTCTATCTGAAAGTGGTGAAATAAGTTAGTTCATGCTTCCTCGGAGTCGGTGGAGTCTGTGAGATCTTTTGATATCTTCTCATCTATTCAAAAGGCTTTCTAAGGTTTGGATTTCTTCTAGATGTTGGTTGAAGGATTTATCTTGGAGCTGTTGGATTACCAATCTTAGAGATATAGTTTATTCTTAGTTCTTTGGTTTTGTAGGTGTTGGTTTTTTTGTTTTCTATTTTTTTAGTTTCCTTGTATAGTTTCTTTTTGCTCCTTTTTGAAGCTTTTTCTAATAAAGCTAGCTTTCCAAAAGAAATAGTAGTAAATAAAATAAGTTTTAGGCTTAATATATAAATATTCATGATTTATATAAATATCTTTTTAATATCATTGCAAATAATTTTTATTTTTTATTGTGAAAGACTAAGTTGATCCGTTGATCGAACCTGTTGAACCGATGACATCGACCGGTTCAACAGACACGCTTTTCAAGATATTGTAATTTTGAATTTATCACTTATTCTAGGTGATGAAGTGAGGACCAAACACCGAAAATGGTGGGAAAAAGTAGTTTGGGAGGCGCGTGACTAGCTGACAACATACTCACACGTGTCAAGAAGAGAATACACGTAGATGTTTGCACGAGTCAAAAGTTTCGGTGCACGTGTTAAAACCTTTTCACACAATAAGCAGCGGGTGCTACTATTGGTACCCCTGGCCCACCGAATAGTACCAAAAAGGTACAAAAGATTCTTTTTGTACCCCTCTTTTACAGTACAACGCAGTTTTATATCAGGTTATGTTCTGTATTTTTTAACAGTTTCATACTTTTGACTCATTAAACTTTATAATTTTTATTCCACGCTTTCAGTTTCACAGTTTTATAATATAAGCTAAGTTATAAAAATTAAAAAAAAAATAAAAAGACGAAAAAAACCCGAAAAACAGAGGGGTACAAATGATGTTCTAGGGGTATGTATAACACAAGCCTAAGCAGCGAGTGAAATTTGTTGGAAAAAAAACTGGCGTGGGAATGTGGGCCATGTACTTGATTACGTGGACTCCATCACCTATCTCCTTCACGTGACCCAAGTATGGATTAGAGCAAAAATAAGCTCCAGCTGGCTATTTGTCACTCCAAAAGAGAAAGATGTAAAGATATTTTTGTGTTTTACAAGCTTTCATCTATACTACATTTCAAATCTCCAAAGTAAAAAAAAAAATTAAAATATTGGAGGTAATGTTGTGTTTTATTTGTGGCTCTTTGTCACTCCAAAAGAGAAAGATATAAAGATATTTTTGTGTTTTACAAGCTTTCATCTATACTACATTTCAAATCTCCAAAGTAAAAAACTTAAAATATTTTAGGTACTTACACAGAAATCATATGCAAAGCCGCAAATTATTACGTACCACACTATTACTACACGTCGAAAATCGGGTTGACCCGAATCACTTCAAACCAGGTGAGTCTAACTGGGTTTTAAAAATATACAACTCGGTTTAATTTGATCTGTTTTTTCGACCAGAACCGGTTCAACCGGATCGACCCGGGTTTCAAAACAGTATGTTTAATCCCAAATCCTCAAACTTTTATTATTTTTTGTTAATAACGCATAACTTTTTTTATTACTAAAACTATATGTCGCTATAAAATCCCGTTGCTATGCACGAATACTCGTCTAATATTCACATATGCAAATAAAAATGTATTATGATCCTAAGGGCTCTTGGTACGGTAAATGGTCGGGTGAAACGCGACAGGACGACGTCAAGAACACACCGAGTGTGACATTTTCGGGTCTGATGCCGTCGTTGCCCGTCTAATTGGTCTCGTTTTTTCTTTTTGTCTTTTTTATTGTATTTGTGTTTTTGAAGGATATGTGTGGGTGAGAGTGTGAGACTGAGAGGGTGTCTCGTGACTCCAAAATGTTTTTTTATGTTGTGAATTTGATAATATGAGGAAAAGTAATAAGGTGACACAAATTTTTCTACCGCGTCAACAGGACGGCTCAACTGTGCCTGGTGCTCTAACTATGAGATACATTTTGGACTTCATGCGACATTTTGTCAAGGATTGCACTTTAGGTGATATTTAGGTGTTTCCGTAGATCAGGGTGAGTTGAGATGGAACCCATAACTTATTTTTTAGAAGTATACCCTTTTTGCATCGCTACAAAAACATTTGTAGCAAAGAAACAGACATCCAAAGGCCCAGCGTTGCTGCCTTTACGTACGTAAATGTTGATCAAAATATACTAAGATAGGCGAATTCTTAAAAATGATAATGGTACCACACTCTAATAATTTCAAACGTTTGTAGCTTGAATTTTCTTGACAAGACCATAGAAGGCATGCGTTGTCGACCTTGTGCACATGTCACATCTGCCATAAACGTGACGAAATATGGTTTCACGCATGTCCAACCACTAGTTCTGGTCCAACATTTTTGCCTTTGTGGGTGGTGCGTCGCCACTGATCCCCTACCTATCAAATTAAGAAATGAAGCCTTCATGAACCATCAATATCTTGTGTAGTAAAAGGTTTCTAAATTTCAGTAACTAAGTCTTGTATCGACATATTTATGGATATTTGCAGCTCAAATACGAAAATTAAGAATTGACCCATTGACGCTGAAACAAATCTCAAACTCACAGGAGTTGTTTTCATATTTAGGCATGACACTGAATGAGGTGCCCTACCAGTACATGATTGTAGGTATGGTCGGCCCAACAGTTTGACCAATATCAAAAACTGAACAACGTCGTAATCAACTTTAAGTTTAAGAAAGATATCTTTTAAAACAATAATCAAGTCCAACACATATAGAAATGTATCCCCAAACGAAGAAGCCTAGCGGTGTGCCCAGTCAACTAAACGGTCGGCACTTATGTTCTAACAAACTAACAAAGTGACTATGGGAAAAACAATTTGTGTCATTCTGTATGTAGCTCCGTGTACAAACAAACCCAAGAAGACGGTGTAAGAAACATATGGAAAAAGCAGTAAATGGACCCTAAGAACCCGGCTCGACCAAAGCTACTCTATGCTGGGCAAAATGTACAAAGTGTGCCAACTCATGCCACTAATTAAAAAGGCGATCCAATATAATGCGTACTGTTCATGTAAATGATAGTAGTTGCTGTATATAGTTTTATGTGTCTTCTAAGAACCATGTAATGTAATACCTTCACTGATAACCTAAAGAGCTCAAGAATGGGCAAAAAGAAGCTCAAGATTCGATTTCATCCAGACGAATGATTTCCTGCAATAGCCGGCTAACTGCATTCTTTACATCATCAGTCACTTCCAATTGACTAGGTACTGCATCAAGAGCATACAAAGTTGTGACCCTCATCACAACTGCCAAATCCATATTCTTCGCACCCTTTTTCCATACACTTTGATTTACAAACTTGCATGATTCTTTTAGTACACACTTGTTGCATACCTGAAAAGATAATCAACTTAAAAAGAGCTATACTAACTGCAGAAGGAATGTATACGTGTCTATATGTGTGTGTGTATTAATACGATTTCATCTGAACATTATATGATAACAAATAACTCTCACTTACAGTTTCTTCTTGAATCCCATAACAAAAGCGCATCGCCTTTGCTGAAAAAACATTCTTCCTCCCAAGGGAAGGGCATCCGAATTGAGCCACCGTTTTCAAATCAGCAGTGGGCAACCACCTGAACAAGTTTATAAAAAAATTAGCAACATACTTTTACTTAGCCTATAAGATGTAACAGATGAAAGGAATCATAATTTAATTTTGTCAACGAGAAAGACAAAACTAACTGCTCGACTAATTTTGAAACACAACAAACAAAGCACATTGGTTCCTTAAAGTCAAATATGACTAGAAACCTGCACTTATTTATCTCCAATATAAAATCTGATAGAGTCGGAAGTTGGGCCAAGGCAATTATCTCGTACTTTCGTCATGAAATTAAGCCATTATATCATACTGTGAAGGGATTCCACCAAAAATTACGACCTTCTAAGGTTATTAAGTGTCATATCGCAAAGACTGGCTACCTCTCAAAAGCATGCCGACTTTTATTTCTTTTAGTTGCTTTGAAATTTAGAACAAAACTCAGTTGATTTTCAAAAGTACAAAATGGAACCCTTGAAGTATATATGCTCAAAACTCAAAAGTAACATTTTCGTCGACCATACAAATCAAATATACTGTCTTGCTACATCTTATGCGGGAGGCAGATTACTACAAAGTCGCAGTTCTATAATTAAAATCAAGCAGCTATTTGAGTAAAGTTAGTGAACGATTACATTTATCCCCAAAATCAGTTTTGATGCATTTGTGGCGTTAAAAATCATACTCCTATGTTTTCACTTGAAGTCTGCAATACTCATGTTTACAGCACATCCAAATACCGTCATATTACAAGATCACTACTAGTCTATGTGTGAACCACAATAATAAGATACAATAATCATAACAACAACAATAACGTAGACATTTTGTGATTCATTAGTGATATAAATATACAAGCATTTCCTCATTTTCACAATTAAGGGTGTTTGTTTAAGCTCATGTGACTTATGAGCGTATTTGTCTTTCGGCTTATATTTCATAAGCCTCAATTTTCCGGCTTATTTTGAGACTTGTTGGCTTATATAAGTTTATTATGATATGATAAACTTATATTAACCCATACGTCTCAAAATAAGCTGAAAAATTGAAGCTTATGCAATATAGCCGAAATCAAATAAGCTCATAAGCCCGCATATAAGCTTAAACCTTTCTAAGGTCTACTGTTCCTAATAAAGAACTTGTACTCACTTATAGATTTCGCGATGATCCATTGCAAACCTCTCAGCTGCAAACTTCAAGAAATCCCTACCATAACTATTCACGAAACACGAAGCATCAAACACATTATTCCGTATAAAATTTGCGTTGTTCAAGTACCCTTTCTTATGCAAATATTTCGCAAACACAGCCATATCATCCGACAACTCCCTAATTTCCATCAAGTCCTCTGTTTTCTTATCCCCTGTTCTTACTTCGCCTCGTTCATCACTACCTCTAAACAAATTCGATAACTTTATCACTTCTTTTTCATGGTTTTCGCTCTTTTTCGATAACCCAACTGCATTTGTGAAAAGGGTTTCCAATGTAGCTGATTCTTTAACAAAATCTTGATCGTTTTTACTTAACTCTAGCTCTAAATTTCTCAAATTTTTGTTTAGGGTTTGGTTTCTGTCTTCATTGGGTTCGATTGGTTCTTTTGTGGGTTTTTGTCGGAATTGAGATGAAAGTGAGATGTTTCTTATGAAATGTGAAATGGGTGTTAAGGGTTTTGGATTTTGAGGGTTTAAAAGTGTGTGAATTTGGTGCAATTTTAGGGTTTTAAGTCTAATCATTTCTGGGGTTTTGGTCATTGACTGATAAATGGTTTAGGGTTTTGGGGTTTTTTTGGTGGGCGAACGTTGGGGGTTTAGGAAGGTGCGTGTTTATAATTTTGATTAAAAAAACAAAAAATAAAATGAAGATAAATGGATTAGGAAGCGTTGGTCGTGTTAATTATCAATTTTTATTAAAAAAACAGATAAAAAAATCAAAAAATGAAGCAGATAAAGTGATTGAACAAAGAATGTAACATGTAGATTTCTAAGTTTATTAATTAAAAATCACACTAGGTTATTATTTTTTAATTAAAACAAATATAAAGTGCGAAAAAAAGATGAAGAAATTACAATTGATTATAGCTTTCTTTTAGAGAGTTTGGGAAACTGATTCAGTAGCTTTGGACTCATGAGCGCGTTTTCTCATAAATTCTGCTAAAAAAATTATAAAACAAAAAAAAGTGTTTCATCCAATCCACCCAGCCTGGGAGTGATCTTTAGTTTTTTTTTTCATTGTTTATCTGTCATGTCATAAAATGAGATCGACCTCAGAAACAGAATCGCACCACATTTGGCTGGTCATCCGTTGCACACACCATTTCTGGTGCAGTTTTGTGCCATGTTTTTTTTTTTTTTTTTCATTAACTAAAAAAAATTAAAAAATAATTTTTTTTAAATAAAAAAAAATTATATAAATGAAACTCAAAACACGCACACACATAACACACACACAACACACACTCATCTTCTTTCTTTCTGTGTAAAACACTCACACACACACACAACACACACACATATACATAAACACACACACCCACATAAACACACAAAATTTTTTTTTAAAAAAAAAGAACCGCATGGACTGTTACGAACAGCGCCAGACCGAACGGCGCGAGCACCGGAGTCGTGCGCCGTTCGTTCGGCTCGCGCCGTTCTTTGGCGCAACCCTTTCACGCTACCGTTCCTCAAGCTCTTACTAAAAATCACACTAGTTATTTTTTTCATTTTAATTAAAAAAATAAAAGATAAATGGATGAAAAAAATGGTTTACTAAAAATCACACTAGTTATTTTTTTCGATTTTAATTAAAAAAAATAAAAGATTAAAATTGATGAAAAAATTACATGTAATGTCCTTGGCGGTCGAGTTCTCAAAGGGATCGAGTTGTGCAAGTCACCTGTACTCTAAGCACTTATTCCGAATTTACCAGAATAAATAAGATCCTTATTTTGTCCCGTGCTTTTCCCTTGCTCGGATAATATGTCCAGGGGTGTTCATCGGTTCGGTTTTTGGGTTGTATGGTTCGGGTTTATCGGTTTGAAAATTTCTAAAGTCAAAACCAAAACCAAACAAAACCAATTATAGAATGGATAAAACCAAACCATACACCAAATTAGAATTCGGTTTGGTTTCGGTATAAACCAAGAAAACCAAATTCAAATAAACTCCAAAATATAATCTACTAGTCACAAATAAAAACCTATGTTTTCAAATAAAATTAACAAATCAAAAGGTCTAACAAAGTGCTCAAGTAAATCAAAAAAATAAATTTTATAAGAAAGTAAATGGTTTCAAACTTCTAAAGAAAATAAATAACAAACTAAAATAAATAAGATAAATTTTCTTTGACAAAAATCTTCTGAAGTATTATTAGCTTGAACATTCTATTTTCAAGCATCCAAACCCGGCTGGAGCTTCACTAGGTATATGTGAATTTATAGAAATCAAGTAGGTAAACTTTTACTCAGTTGCTCCTCGATATCCATCAAAATTTAATTTAAAAAGTGATTAGTTTAAAAGATATTTTAAAGAACTGGGAATGCTAGTTAAGGTATTAAGATAGAAAATATGTATATATATAATTAAAAAAAATTATGTGTATAGAGATATTTGATTTTTTCGGTTTGGTTTGATTTAATTTTAGTCAAACCATAACCAAACCAAACACCAATTAAATACTCCGGTACGGTTTCAAATCAAACCATACACCAATTAAAATTTTTGGTCCGTTTTTTTTTGTTTCGGTCTGGTTTATTTTTTGGTTTGTTCGGTGTCAAACCAAACACTGAACACCCCTAAATATGTCTGACATTGATATGGAAAATGTTAGTGCAAATATTATGATATTTAACCTATGCGATCTCTTTATGTTTTGGTGATGACA
This sequence comes from Tanacetum coccineum, assembly GCA_026074375.1. Taxonomy (NCBI): domain Eukaryota; kingdom Viridiplantae; phylum Streptophyta; class Magnoliopsida; order Asterales; family Asteraceae; genus Tanacetum; species Tanacetum coccineum. The sequence goes on along the minus strand of BQNB010018107.1, from coordinate 47,321 downwards.
AACATGTGACTTGTAATACATAACATAAAGTGCGCAAGTTACTCGTAATCACAAATCATCAATGCATACATGCATCTACATCTCTCGACGTCTCAAGTCTACATCAACACCGACATTTGTTTGCAAGTTACTTGCAATAACAAATCATCAATGCATACATGCATCAGCATCTCTCGACGTCTCAAGTATGCATCAAAACGGACATTGGTTTACACCCATCCTTTCCTTCTTCCCTCAAGTGCAAGAGAAGGACTCACTCATCGTCAAGATACGAAGTTATGTAGTCTAGTTAGTTCATTTGTAACATATGTTACATATAGATCGAGTCCATGTCTTCCAATCTTTAGTAGTGTGTAGATCCGAATGGTGTGTATGTTCGGAAGGGTTGATTGTGGGTTGGTTAGTATTTTAGACCTTAAAATACGTTAGTGTAGTGGTAGATTGGTTCTAGCTAAGATTAGGACTCGACATCTAGCTTAGTGTCGGAAAATAATGTAAGCGACGTGGTTTATGTGTTTAGGCCATAAAACACAAGGTTTGTTATGTTGGTCCATAAAACATAACGGGTTTGATTGTACTCGAAGAAGAACTCGACATCTAGCTTAGTGTCGGAAAATAATGTAAGCAACTTGTATGGTTTTCTCCGCCGAGAAAAGGAGTTTGTTGACTAGTGAAGTAACTCTCTAGTTGGGCACTCGGGGAGTGGAGTAGGACGAAGATGAGCTTCGTGACCGAACCACTATAAATCATCGTGTCCAGTTTGCATTTCCTTTCACTTATCTCTTTACACTTTTATTTACCTTTATCGTTTTACTTTTATATTTGCATTGTGTTCATGATTGTGTGGATAGGTGTTCATATTGTGTTAATTGTGATTGTGTAGTACTTTGTAGTTAATATTGTGGTTGAACTTGTATTGTTAAGATATGTGCTAGTTATTGTAAAATCTATTATCGACACTTCTCATATTACGTCTAACTTGATTGGCGATTTGATACAAAAGATTTAAAGTTTTTAAATGGAAACGTATTAACCCCCTCTCCTACGGTTTTCACAATTGGTATCAGGAGCCACGTCGCTCTAGTTTTTAAAACAATTGGTTTTAAAATAGAGTACAATCCATGTATCAAATTACCCATGCAGAGGGATTAAATATAAAAAGTGTTTTGTTGCTTGATTCGTAATAATTTTGTTATTAGATATACTTCATATAATAGCTTGAAGGAAAATCTTCTAAAAAGAGTTTGAAATTGTCTATATATTGTATTTAGTCGTAAGAGTAGAAATGACGTCCAAAACACGTTCTTTATGTGCTGAAACGACTTCTTAAAGTCCTACGCTCTACAGTTAAGTCCTCAAATGATTTTGTACACAAAACGTGTTTTTGGGTCATTGGTGGCGGTCCTATAAATGTTAGGGCGGCCCCCATATATATCTGGGGGCCGTCACCTTTATGCGGGCCGTTTGTCTGTTACAGCAGAATTTGGAAAACTTTAAAAAATCATATAAAATCAACCGTAAGTCCGTAGAAGTCGTGTCACCTTTCATTTTAAAGATAATTGAGTCTACTTTCATTTAAAAGAACTTCCAAGAATTTATTTCAAACTTAAATAAGTCAGAAATGCTAAATACTACATAGTGGTCAAAACGTTATATTTCGTTTTAACGTAAAACTTGTATTTTTGAAAAATAGTGTGTTTATATTTTCAAAATATTAATCTTGACTAATTTTGAAATGGGGAGGAAACTATTTTATTTTCAAATAAATTTGAGCTATGTATACGTTGGTACATCTAATACACAAAATGATGACGAATATCTTTATGTGTTATGCTAAAATGATTATGTGTGTTTTCTTAGGTCTTAATATTGCTATTAGATATTATTAAGTGATCATTACTATTTGTAATTGATCTACTTATATATCTAAACATGTGTGTCGTGTATGCTATTTGTATGTTACTAGTTTTCGGGATTATGCCTAATAGGAATTACGCTAGATCTCTTGCGTTAAGTTGCGAAAGTGTTTATGCATTGTATATAGACATAAATAGCTATATTTACAAATGTTACATAAACATCTTATAAATCATTTTGAGTATATTAACCCACTTAGGAATTAGAGTTCAATAGTGTGTCAAGTATGTTGGAAAATATTGTCATAAGATCACACGTTAAAACTCGTCACCAAAATTTTTCCAACACGTTAACTCTCTTCCAACAAGATGTCTAAATCTTTTCATCATCTTGCGTTGTTTGACCTTGGGTTGGTTAAACAAAATAAAAGATTGTATTAATACATTGGTAATTAAGTAAAAGAAAATGTATTTTTAAACTTCGCTTGTGCTTACATTGTTCTAACACACACACATAATTATATTCTTTTTATAAACGTATAGTATTTTACAAAAGATGTGTGTTGTATAAAAATGGTTAGAAAAATCATTTATATACTTATAAAATGTCAAAAACTATGCATACTATACATATCAACAAATAGTTTTTCGCACAAGCAAAATATATGACAATCTTGAAGTAAGAAATTAACTTGTCATAATTCATCAGCCTCACCTTACAACTAGTCTTAGGATTAATAGAACACACTGTGAAAATCTTTATTTGTTTTCTTTTAAAAAGAGTGTTCGTGAGGGTCAAAAAAGATTTCGAATATATATATCGATTCATTATTCAAATTATGATTGATATTATTATCGAATCTAATTGACAAGTTTTCGAGTATGGACAAGAAATCGGATTCTTATTTGTCTAGCTTTAAGATTATATTAAAATGTAACAAAAGATATTAACTTAAACCTACATACTCAATCACACTTGATTGATATGAAAATAACGACATCCTTTTCCAAGACGATAAGAATATGCATCGGATCATAACTCACACTTGTGTAAATGATGTCATATTGAGTCTACTTGTCCAATAGTTGTGTTCCAAATATTTGGCAAATATATGCATAAAATACACAATGAAGTAGGATTGACGACTTGAATATTTTGTCCAAAATATTCAAGTAATTTACCTTGCAATGCAATTGGTAAATTCGTCATCTCCGAAAAGCCAAACATGAGCAAATGCACAACATATGTAACTTTGCTCAAACAATTCAAAAGCACAACTCAAAACTCAAACTATCTTCTCATCAAAACTCTCTCTTACTTTATCAAATAAGCATAATATTTCTTCTTCACCAAATGAGAACCCTTTAACCATCTAAGGTTAGGATTAGGAAGAATTGAACATATTCCACAAATAATTTTTGTGCTTTCTTTCAATATGTGATCGTAAGAGGATTTTGAATATGAAGATGATTATTATTCAAACGATAATCAATCTCATTATTCAATCTAATTACAAAATTAGAATATGAACATGAAATCGAGACTAGGATTTATCTAGATCACGGAAATATCAATCAAATGACCATAGATATTTTTCCAAGTCTACATGTTTAACCATCCTTGGTTATTACATGAAATAACAAAGTCGATTGCAAGACAACAAGATTAGTCATCAAATTGCAACTCATACTTGCAATGAAGACACCCCGCCAAGGCGGAAACATGAGGCGTAACGAGAATGAATATCATCACAACACAATGGTGTCTATATAGAGAAACGAATCTAAGTAGGACTGATTACTTATGAATTTCCATAAGGAAACTTATAAGTACTCCAACTTGATAAACAAGACTTGGATGTCATTTCTGAAAAATTAAACCGAGAACTCTTATTACTTATATAAGTTTTTCTTAATAACCTAATATCAACACCATCTCCCAAATAATAGAAAAATGATCTTTGCCCAAATTTGGCACCTCCAGTATTCAGATGGATCCTTCGTCCTAGGAATCATCTTCAATTTAGTAGATCGCCTCGCCCTTATTGGCATTAGATTTAAAACATCTTCTCTTTGTCAATCTATTGCTTAATATTACTAACATATATGTAACTAACTTTAGTTTATCATCATTTTTTTCTGACAAAGAAACAAACATAAGATTCTATGAGGATAATAACCTTATTGTATTTTTTCATAAAAAGACGATTGCAAAGGTGCATTCTTTGAACACTCTCTTGTTGATCATTACACATTGTCACTCTTAGCATACTCCTAGGTTACATAATGACTATTCTCTTTTTACATACATCAATTTGCTATTCTTATCATTTAAACCTTAGAATTCCACACATCTTGTTTAGGATTATGTAAACCAGAATTAAAGCATGTTAGTTGAGTCATTCATGTTAGGCACTCTATGAAAAGATAATTACAATTTTTTATCTTTGCTAACTTCATTAGGCCAAATATAGAAATTATTCTTGTCTAAAATGAAAATGAATACTAGAGAATCTATTGACACTAGAAATTCAATTTGATACCTAACAGTTGAATTCTTCCAAGAGTGAAGTTGGGTTCCGTGGTTTTGGTTATAAACTCGTTTAAAATGGTGTGTTTAGCCTGAATGAGCACCACTGTGATTAGATCTCATATTCATTCTCTAATTTGATTAAATGGCTCTTCCTAAATATGTCTAATGATAGTCTACATTGATAGACTTTGTATCTCATTAGGAGTGCACACTAAGCAAGTAGAAATTAGGTTTCTCCTTAGTCAATCTTGACTACTTGCATCTCATATATATGTTTGAATTTCAAGATGATCACGTTGCACCAATGTATGCAATTATATGCTTTCTGTTTTATCTTTAATGCTCAGCGTCTATTTGCTTAGCTATTGAATGCATGTCTGTTGTAAAAGCGTTTGCCTTTTACTAGCAATTTAGATAAAATATCTCTTAGTTTATCTATATAACACATGTTCCTGAGTGTTAAATGATAACATGTTTTACATGATGATTGCATTTAAAACTATCACGTTTTGTATGCGTCATTTTACATGACTTACGTGTTAATTGTGCACCTGTACTATGTTAGTTTAATGTATGACAATTAATATTTAAATGTCATATAGTCTTACACATTAATCTTGTTGATTATTGTGTTGATGCATGCTTAGATAAACTTGCATACTTATATCTATATATCTTATGCATCTCGGTATATATTTTCTCACACTAGAATATTTTTTCATTCGCGTTCGTTTGTCACAAATTTAAAAAAGTCAAAGAGTCAACAATATGGTATATTTAAATCTCTTAGAGTCTTCACTCACACACTCCTTTGATCATCATCTCGCTTTCTTCCAAATCATCCACTCTTTCGTTAAGAAAAAGTTAGATACAAATCTAACGCTCCTCCAAGTAGGTTTGACAACTTAAATATTTCATTCGAAATATTCAAGTATCTTTAACTTGCGGTCGCAAACATTAAAGGTCATATCCAAAAATCCCTATTCAAGCCTTTTAACAACATAATTTAAAACACTCTCCTTTTCTCTTCGACGAAAACATTCTTTTCTCTTCGACGAAAACATTCTTTCTCTTCGATAATTTTTTTTTCTCTTCGAAGAAACATTCTTTCTCTTCGACAAAAACATTATTTTCTCTTCGACGAAAACATCATTTTTTCTTCGACGAAAAGATTATCTCTCTTCGACGAAAACACTCTTTGCCTTTCTATCACACCTCTTCCTTCTTACTCATCCACGCCTCTTCAACCATAGAGATGGCTAATCTCTTTCTTTCACTATTTCCGCTACCACATTTAAGATAACCTTATACTTCATCATGTGATTGTTCTATGAACATTCAAAATGCTTGAGTAGAGCTACATAACTTTGTGAATGTAGTTTATCATACGTTAACCACCATCCGTCTTGACATTTCAAGCTCGTTGCCTCCATCTTTGTTTATTTTCTTCTTTATTATTATTATTTTCGCGTATGAAACACACCGAAGATACGTCACCATTACCTTCGGAACAATGTCCAAAAGGAAACATCTCCATTCAAAAAAGTTGCGTCTGAAGATAACATCGCCGGCATTCTTTCTTTACCCCTCAACCACGAATCGTTAAATTGTCTTCGTCTAGGTCTAGGAATGATGGAACACATTCCATAAATCATTCTCTTCTTTTGTACTAGTCTTGATTCTAGTCTATCATCTATTCCGTGCGTCGTGACAACTTAACTACTTCATCTGAAGTACTTTAAGTATTTTTAATTAGCGAAATACAAATTAAAATGTCACTCCTTTCACAAAATTCGTCAAGCCCTAAACTCCTTTCCTGTTGGCGGTTCGGCGGCCCCTAGAACTATTCTGGCGGCCCCCACATATGTCTGGGACCACCGGCAGCAGGCCTATCATATTTGTCATTTATTTTTCAAATCATAAAAATGAACACCCTCTCTCTTTTCTGCTGCTAAGAGCTGACATCTTTCCTACACCCAAACATATGCCCATTATCTCTCTATAGATCAATGGGTCATCCTCACATCCTAACACTCATAAGCATCATTGCTTACGTTGTTAATAGTCAAGTGAATTTCATAATAAAATGCGTCTCTTTCTCAAATACAATCCTTACAATCATCATACTCACAAATCTCCTCACATCTTGGTCCTCACTTCTCGTAAACCTCTTTTCTCACCTCGAATGGTCTTTTCACTTCTAAAAGGCTCCTCTCTTTCTCAATAATCTTCTCACTTCTGATAGTCGGCTCACTTCTAATAGTCTTTTTACTTCCGATGTTTCTTCTCACTTCTAAACGTTTCTTTTCACTTCTAATAAGTCTTGTCTCCTCTAACGTTTCCTCTCACGTCTAAACGTTTCTTCTCTTTTAATAGTCTTGTTACTATTAAAACTCCTCCTATGTCTCTCCTAACTTAATTATTTCATCCGAAATATTTAAGTAATTTGTGAAATGTAAATGTCACTCTTTCACTAAACTTGCCACTTTCTAGAAAGTGAAGAACATAAAGAAGATATTCAATCTTTAAGTGTTATTGAGTCACCATAATGTTGAGTCTATCATTATTCTTCCACCTTGAAAGAACCACCACCTCATTTCACATACCCACCTTTGTTCCTCAACACTGTCAACCAACAAAACACCAAACAAACTTTTGAATTCCCAATCATCCACCTTTGTCTCGATATGATCACTTGCACATTAATTGTTAGTGCAAATGATATATCAATCATTTCTAACAACCTCTTTTCAACACCTTCCTTCTTTAGTCTCGCTCATCCTTCCACATTTTTTAGCTCTATGGAATCTTTTTCATCTCATCCAAGAGCATATCGTCTCCATCCTCGTCTTATCTTTCTTTTTATCCTTTTAAAGTATATATTTTGGCATATCTCGCTAAGTTATTAAGTGTCATTCGTCTCCCTTTAAAAGGCCATCCTTATATTATTTATGTGTCACCTAATAAACGAATCCCCCTCTCGTTTATTAAAAGTCAGTCGGATCTTAGTCTTTAAACACACGTCTTGATTTTTTTTGATTGTTGTTACATGTGTCTAGTTTATAAATTCCCTTTTAAATGTCATATTTTGAATATTAACCAACCTAAAAGTGCATGTCTAGTCCCGCTAATTATCTTGCTTATTTATTTATAATATATTTAATATTATATATTTATTTATATAAAAAATATATATATATATATATATATATATATATATATATATATATATATATATGCACTTGTCTACTAACTTTATTTTGTAGCACACATCCATATCTTGATTCATTGGTTCCCCAAACAAGGAGGAGCATACACCGAGGGGGAGCACTTGCAAGCGTTCTACTCATTTAAATTGTATCGAACTTCTTGAGCATCGATGGTAATTTATTTGATTCACCGTTAGAGTCAATATACAAGGAATGTAATTATCACAGGGATGCAATGAGCAAGGGGGAGCTCGAAGATATGTGGGTAAATAGCATGGAGTTGGTTAAACTGTGATGATAGAAGACTTCACTGGGATGATGCAAGCTCACCTTTATAGGAAGATAGGATTGGGTATTGTCAAATACAATGAAGGGTTCATTTACACTCCAAATACTTCACCTCCTCCACTTCCAAATCACCCTCAACCTTAAGGTCCTATTCTCATACCTTCAACTTATATATTTGAAGTACCTACTTTCTTTACATGCCTTCTTCTCATTTATCACGATCTCCTCTAAATTATCCAAGAAACACAGAACTGCCTCAACCTTATTTCTTATGTATTCTTCTTATTCCTTCAACCTATATACTTGGAGCACCTATCTTTTCCTCATTCCTTCCATCTATACACTAGAAGTACCTGTCTTCTTCTCTTGCCTAGTTCTCCTCATACACACAACCACCTTCACTTTTATTTCTCATATATTCTCCACATACCTCAAACTTATATACTTGGAGCACCTACCTTCTTTTCATTCCACCAACGTATACACCCGGAGCACGTAACCTCTTCTCGTGTCTTCTTTTCAAACCTTAAACCTCTATGTTCTGACTATTATCCACATAATACCTTTTTGCTTTGACAAAAGGGGGAGAAGAGAGCGTAAACGAGTAACTTTTAAACTTTATTGTGTGTTATAGTTTACATAGTTTGTCATCATCAAAAATGAGGAGATTGTTAGTGTAAATATTATGATATTTAATCTATACGATTTCTTTATGTTTTGGTGATGACAAACATGTGACTTGTAATACGTAACATAAAGTGCGCAAGTTACTCGTAATCACAAATCATCAATGCATACATGCATCTACATCTCTCGACGTCTCAAGTCTACATCAACACCGACATTTGTTTGCAAGTTACTTGTAATCACAAATCATCAATGCATACATGCATCAACATCTCTCGACGTCTCAAGTATGCATCAAAATGGACATTGGTTTACACCCGACGTAAATCACATAAGGTATGTACAAACAAAATTAAACTTGTAGGATGATCAAAGAAATAAGTTTTTGTCTTAAACTTTATATTTTTGTAGATATAACAAAACAGTTTCTCAAAAATTATTTAGACAAATTATTTTTGAATTATAAAGAAATGTTTTATGTCGTGATTATTTCAAATTTCAAATATGATCATTTCCCCCCCTAAAACAAGTCAGATTTTCACCATATTTTACCTTCACTACAAAAAGATAAATACATAAGCGTCTGTCGGGGCGGTCCCTTAAATAGGCTGGCGGCCCCCTTAAATATTGGCGGCCCCCTAATATATCTGGGGTGGCCATTTCTTGACGGACAGTTTTTCAGCTCCTAAAAATTGTGGGTCACCTCCAACTATTTTTACAACCTTTTTTGCACGAATTTCTTTCAGTTCTTTCTCTCTCTAGATCTCACTAAATCTCTCTAAACATTTGATCATTTAACTTGTTTAAATATGATCCAATCTTCTATCCTTTCCTTCTTCCCTCAAGTACAAGAGAAGGACTTTCGTCATCGTCAAGATACGAAGTTATGTAGTCTAGTTCAAGGCTGTCAAGATCGCGATCCTACCTGGGATCGTTTTTGTCTTTGCAAGATCGAGATCGTAAGATCGGATTGAGATCGTAAGATCCTACCAATTTATTATGTTCTGTAAGCAACGGATAAACGAGTCAAACTATTTTTATTTCTACTCATCATCAAATATAAATTTATATAATATCCACTTGAAAATGTCAAAGTTCAAATTTAAAATACCAAAGTAAAAGTAAAACAAAAAAAAGTCAAGTTTCAATCGTCACATTCACGATTTAGCGGAATAAAATTACATAACATGCGTAATAAACGTCTCAAAACAAAGTACTTCACTAGTATCACTATAATTAAGCTATCTAAATTAAAACTTAAAGGTCAATAGTTAAAAGTTAAAACTATGAAAAGGTAAAAGAAAAGACAACAATTACCTGTAAGAATTTTTTTGCTTAAGGTAACTAGAACATGAGAAGAAAAACCCTAATTTGTTTCACGTAATTTCAATTTGGAGAAAGTAGATAATTAGGTTTATTGATTATAAAATCTAGGAATGAAACGTCAATACTTGTTACTGAGATCAGCGGACTCGTATTGTTCTTTTTTGGGTCTAAAAAAGTAATGGGCTAGTAAGTATGTAAGTCAATAAGTTAGTAACTTGGTAATTTGGTAAACTCGTATCGACATGCGATCCTACAATCTTACGTGCGAGTTTACGATCCTACTTGCGATCCTACCTCTGATGCGATCCTACAACGATCCTACACGATTTTGTCAGGTGAACACGTAAGATCGTACGATCTTACGTGTAAACTCGCGAGTTTGACAGCCTTGCTCTAGTTAGTTCATTTATAACATATGTTACATATAGATCGAGTCCATGTCTTCCAATCTTTAATAGTGTGTAGATCCGAATGGTGTATATATTCGAAAGGGTTGATTGTGGGTTGGTTAGTATTTTGGGCCTTAAAATACATTAGTGTAGTGGTATATTGGTTCTAGTTAAGATTAGAACTCGACATCTAGCTTAGTGTCGGAAAATAATGTAAGCAACTTGTATGGTTTTCTCCGCTGAGAAAGGAGCTTGTTGACTAGTAAAGTAACTCTCGAGTTAGGTACTCGGGGAGTGGAGTAGGGCGAAGAGGAGCTTCGTGACCAAACCACTATAAATCACCGTGTCTGGTTTGCATTTCCTTTCACTTATCTCTTTACGCTTTTATTTACATTTATCGTTTTACTTTAATATTTGCATTGTGTTCATGATTGTGTGGATAGGTTCGCATATTGTGTTAATTATGATTGTGTAGTACTTTGTAGTTAATATTATGGTTGAGCTTGTATTGTTAAGATATGTGCTAGTTGCTGTAAAATCTATTATCGACACTTCTTCAACCAGAAACTTTAATTATTGGGCTTACATTTCAGCTCTTATATTATTGAGCAAATTAATTGTAGTATTATCAGTTGTGGATATGTTAGTTTGTGTATTAGTATTGAGTGAAGGTATGGGGAATGTTGGGAAAGTTGTAGGATCTGTAGTGAGTGGTGAGGTATTAGTTTGTGATTTGGAGGAAATGAGTTGAAATAGGAATTTTGACTCATCAAAGGTTACATGTCTGCTGGTATGAACTTTGTGTGTTTCGGGGTTATATAAGAGGTAGCCTTTTTGATGAAGTGGGTAACCAATTAGGATTACAGGAATGGATCTTGATGCAAATTTGTCAGGTGTATGGTTGTGAATGTAGGCTCTACAACCTATAGTTCTGAGATGGTCTAGTAAAGGGGGTGTTTGGTAGAGTATTTCATATGGTGATTTGTTGTCAATTAAAGTTAAAGGAAGTCTGTTAATGATGTATGTAGCAACATGAATGCAGTACCCCAAAAAATGAATAGGAAAGTTAGCTTGAAACTTTAAAGCCCTTGCAATCTCAAGTAGTTGTTTGTGTTTTCTCTCAACTCTTGCATTTTGTTATGGTGTGTTTGGAAATGATGTTTGATGTATAATGCCATTGTTTTGAAAGAATTCTTTTAATGTAGAGTTGAGAAATTCAGTGCCATTGTCACTTCTTATTGTTTTGATTTTGGTTTGGAAGTGGTTTGAAATGTATGAATGAAATGATTTGATTTGGGAAATGATGTGGTGTTTACTTGGCATAAAGAATGTCCAAGTTGCTCTTAAGTGGTCATCAACTATGGTTAGAAAATAATTTGTTGAGTGTTGTGTGTTTGTATGGTCCCTAGACATCAATATGGACAAGTTTAAAAAATGATTTTGCATATGAGGTACTAGAATTGAAAGGTAATGCATTTTGCTTAGATAACATATAAACATCACATCTAAAAGTTGAATTACATTTCATGAAAGGTTCAAGATAATTTATTTGCTTCAAAACAGAAATAGATGAGTGTCCCATTCTAGAATGCCAAAGAGATGAGTTGTTGGGTTGAGTGGTTGTAGAGAGATCATGATGTGGCTTGAGTGTAGCAGTGGATGATGGAAGCATGTAAAGACCATCACAAAGGGTGCCATGATCAATCCTCTTGTTCTGGTCCTAAAATGTAAAGTTTTGTCAGTGAGTATGAGTGAAATTGTGGTTCATTTGAGTAGTTTACTTACTGAAATGAGGTTGTATGAAAAAGATGGAATGTAAAGTACATTCAATCATCTTGTTTATGATCCTAAAATGTAAAGTTTTGTCAGTGAGTATGAGTGAAATTGTGGTTCATTTGAGTAGTTTACTTACTGAAATGAGGTTTTATGAAAAAGATGGAATGTAAAGTACATTTGTGAATGTGATGTAAGGGTTAATCACTACAGATCCATATTTGGTGACTTTGATGTTTTGTCCAGTGGGTAAAGTGACATATATTGGTGTTGTGAATGTGCAAATGTTGATCATGTTTATGAGTTGTGTACAAATGTGATTTGTGGCTCCACTATCTATTATCCAAAGAGCCTTAAGAGTAGATATTAATGATGCAATGAATTTAGGAATACCAACACTTAGAGATGAGAAGATACCATGAGTTGGACTTTTATGATTGTTGTTCTGCATCATTAGGAGAACCTGGTTGAGTTAATTTTGTAACTGATCCATCCTTGCAGACATGTGAGTTTCAGAGGGAGTGTTTGGTTGAGCTGTTTGTGGTGTTCATGTCTGATTAGCTTGTGAACTTGTTCCTTCATCATGATTGATTACCATGTTGACTGTCATGTTTGGTTTGTATACTTGTGATTGAGAATTGTATGGTTTGGGTGGAAATTTTCCATGTAATAGATGACCTATAGGATATCCAACAAGCTTGTAATATTGTTCCTGATGACATCAAATAACGTCTATTTTATAGCATCATTTATCCCATGTAATTAACATATTTTGTATGATTATTGCAAAGAATTGTTACTTAATGGTTCATATTTGAGAATTGCAGAAATTATGGAGTACTTGGTGAAACTTTGTTGGGAATTCTGATTTGATGATTACAAAATCTTATAGGCAACAATGAAGAAAGAAGAAACAACAAGGACTTAAGATGTAATATTAGGTTAGCTTAATATGTAAGCTAGGTTTTTATTGTAAACCCTAGCCTCTCTAGTTTATAAAGAGAGGCAGGGTGTCTGGTTTAGGTATCAATCCAGAAAGGTGTGTGTATCCTGTGTGGTTCAATGAGAGTCTAGACACAAAAGAAAACGTGTGTAGACATATAGTTAGATAGTTAATAGATAGTTATAGACGTCTATGTATTAGCCTCAAGAATCATTTGATTCCTGTTATTGTTGAGTAACCGTTCTATGATTTGATCACATAGAATTAGGGCTGTGTTGAATAAAACAAAACCTTGTTTGTTAACATTGATGTTCTTATTCTTATTCCGCTGCGTATATTCAATGTTTTCGTTATCCTAGATGTGCTTAGATCAGGGATTCACAATTGGTATCAGAGCGGGTTGCTCTTGATATCTAGGATGTTACAAGGTTGTTTTGCAAGTCGTGTTCTTGGTGGAAAGAAGGTTCATGCTTCTGTTCTAAGCTATGGCGATTTTTGGTATTTTTAGGGTTTTTGCGACACTTTGAAAAGTTTGTCTTTAAAAAAAAAAAAAAAAAAAAGTGTTCGTGTTTGTTTTTGGGGATGAAGCAAAGGAAGTTAAAACCCTAATTCTGCTCGTTACGTATATGGTTTCCAAAGTGATGATTTAGTGACTAAAAAAGTGTCACTAAAAGGGCGTCGTCTGGATACTTAAAAAAAAGGGTATCCAGATCATGTGATTATATTGAAACAACAGGTTGGCAACGTCAAGAGAAGGTTGATGTTTCGGTTCTTAAAAGGAGCAGCAGCATCAAAAACGCAAGAAAAAGTAACAGCAGGTATGTGATGGTTAGTACTGCTACATATTGGTTAGTACTGCCAATAAAATTTTTGTACTGCTTGTTATTACGTTGAGCTGTTGAGTCAAGGGAGAGGTTATTGTTGCTTGGCTCATGGGTTAATGCTGCTTGTTGAGTTGATTACAACTGTTTGGACTCGAAGTTGTACTTGTACTGTTACAAGGTGTCGTATGCAACAAGCAAAGGAAAGTTTATGCTGCTCGTATATTATTAATGTTGCCAAGTCTATTGTTAGTGCTGCCAAGGTTAATTAATACTGCTCGTTGATATTTACTACTGCCAAGAATATTATTAATGCCGCTTCTATGCGTTAATGCTGCTAATCTTGAAAGTTAATACTGCCAGCATTAAAAGTTAATACTGCCAGCATTAAAAGTTAATACTGCCAGCATCAGAAGTTAATACTGCCAGTAGTAATTTCAAGTGTTAATACTGCTTGGGTTTTCGAACTGTACACTTAATGCTGCTGCTTGATTGTTAGTACTGCTTGGAGCTTAATGGAATTAATACTGCTAGCATTGTTCGATATTGGATACCACACACAGATTGATTTTGGTTTAAATGTTTAATGGCTCGTTTTTGGAATTATTGTTTAATTGGTTACGAAGAGGATTACTTATCATTTATTTGAAGATGAAGTGGATTTTCACGGGTTTGTGTTCTTATTATATCTTTTGGTCTTGGAGATAACTTGTTTGGTTATATACGGTTTATGATGAAGACTTGATAAAACTAGTTTTTACCTGATGTAAGGAGATACATTGTAGTACTCACAGGTACTTACTATCACTTGGCTTAGTGACTCATGTATAGGCATGCGGATTTATCAAGAGATCGAGGTCTACTCATAAAACGAAGAAGAAGATTATGAGTTCTTATCATATTATAATGCAAGACATAAGACACAAGTTTGGGTTATTATACTTCAGCATCAAGTACGTTATACTTAGTTTTCTTCATCAGTGATCATTACAAAGAGCCTACAGAATTCAAGATTCAAGAGATGGTTAATATACTTTTCAGGGGAAGCTTATTGTTCACATATTTAACCATCTACATGCACCACTTGAGGGGAAGTGTTTCATTACTACTGCTGATCTTTATTACTACTGCTAGTTTATATTTCTACTGCTCAGATTCATTTTTCTTAATTGTGCGTCATGGAGGGCAATTTGAGTATTGGAAGGCTGGATTAGTAGTTGTGGTATATGATTTGTAGTTGATATGATCCAAGTTGCATATCTATAGAAGATCCCTATTGGATGATTACAAAAAGGGGAAGAAGATTATAGGTTTATTGATTTACAGCTTATTATGTGTGGTGGCACGACATGGCAAGGAAATCTTAACTTTAAGGGAAGATCTGAAGTTAATGGGAAGAATTTATTGTTTGTTTTGTCATCATCAAATAGGGGAAGATTGTTGGGAATTATTGATTTGATGATACAAAAGGAAACAATATATGATATAAAGGAAACAAGACAAAGATGAAGAATTCTTGGTCAACGTGCTTTAATGAGTCAAAGATAGTTATTAGGAAAGAAGAAAGTTTCATAATACAATTAGAATTCCTTTATGAATGTTTTAATTAGTTTCCTTGTAAGTCTTATAGACTCTTTATATAAAGAGATCCATAGACATTGTTTAGAGTGTGCACAAGAAAAAGATGTAAACACTAAAAGGTGTGTGTGTGTTTGGGGTAATAGAGAAACGTTCAATAAAGAAAACCTTGTGATAACTATGACTGTGTTATTTATTATTCGCTGCGTGTTATCTATTAATTGGTATATTATTCTGATGAGCAAGTCGTTCTCAACAGAACAGCAATAAGTTTATTAGTGAAAAACGGAGCATGTATTCTACCAGACAATAGTTATGAAACCCATTAAAAGAGGAAAAGGTAGGGCTATGAACTCACCTTAAATGGAGGCATCGAACGAGAAATTCAACATAGAAGGAACGGTGACAACGTCTCACCCGCGACCTATAATAATGGTGCGCGTATAAGAGTATATAAATTATAAGCAATTGCATAATTTGCATAAGTATATGAAAGTATATATATATCGACATGTATGTAATCTTATAGCATAGAATCCATGTGTGCGCCTCAACTTACCTACTATACCCACTTAAATGTTTCGCCTTAAGTTTAACTCTATTTTAACCCATTCCGACTAATATGTAATTTTTAATAAAAATTACCCATTTTAACCCATTTTAAGGATTAAGACATCTAGACGCGAACGAAAATGAAAGACTCACTTATTAGTTGCAAATTCAGTTTTATTATATTTTACGCCTAATCAATCTCTATAACGCTAATTGTCCATTAAAAAGATTTCGCCAAGTTTGACTTTTTATTATATATATATATATCCTTAAATCTGACCCGTCCGAAAGGACCCGCTAAATCACATTTTTATGACTCGGACTCTAAAGCAATTTGATGTAAAACGACGTTTCGGACAACTTTTTAGTTTTAACTGAGACCCGAAACCCAACGGTAAATGACCAAAATACCCCTGCAAGTTTCTGCAGAAAATTATTATAAAAACGCAGATTTGTGTTTGAGTTTTTGGCCCGTCATAAGGCATTTTGAACAACTTTTTAGTTTTACCCGAGACCCAAAACTCGACAGAAATGGACGGAAACGCCCTTATATCATATCTGATGCAATTTAAATAAAAAGGAAAACGTAGATTTTGCTCTAGCTTTTAGACCCGTCATTACTCATTTTTTGACTTGGTTATCCTCGCGAGAAAAGTAAAACATCATTCTAAACAACTTTTTTGTTTTAACGGAAGGCCGATTCAGACCAGAAAGGGCCCAAAACTGCTCACGTAAACTGCATCAGCAAGTATTAAAACATATAGGTTTTTTACAGAATTAGTTTTATTGATTTCTAAAACTTTCGAAGGCCATAAAAAACTTCCCCCCCCCATTGAGTAGGGAGTTACGGGACGTGCCTTATATCGAAACAAAGCTATGGACGAGGCCTAACATAATCCTAAGTCAAAACTCAATTTACCATATTTTAAATTTGCCGAATCGAACGCCTAACTTTCTGCCCTAATTTGGTGTCTTTCAACCCCTTCAAAACACCATAATTTCACATCAACAACATCTCCAACATACTCAAACTAACCTATTAATCATACTAATTACCTAAAACTATCTATAGCCTCAAAAACGCAACATGTAACAACATCCATGGATTCTCGATATAAAATCTAATACATGCAATAATATATATAATCAAACCAAATGAAAAAAAAGATGGAATAAGATACTTACAACACAATGAGATATTTAAAAAATTAAAACCATCAACCCTTATGGTTTCTTGACCTTGGACGAATACCACACAACCCCAAAACAATATCCAAAACCCGATTTGATTGCTCCAAATCTTGATTAAACACTTATTATCAAACCCTTGATACTTTAATTACACCCAATTAGATTAAAAACCCAACAATCAAAAGTTTAATAAAATCATGAACTTTTTAATACTTGATGCATGATGAATTTTAATGGGAAAGATTGATGGGGTTTATAGAGGAATGATGTAGGAATGATTTTAGTGATTTAGAAGATTTTAGAGTGATGATGGTGGTGATTTTGTTATGCTCGTCGAACACAGAGGAGGAGAGGGAGGAATAGGCAGTTTTTATCTTTGGGAAATTATGTCTGTGTGTTTTTTTTTAATAAAAAGAAGTTATATATATGGGTTTATGGGTATAAGACTTAGACATGGAAGTAAATATCTAGTTATCTTCCAATTTTTATAAAAATAATAAGGGAGTGTTTGGTTTTTAATTTTGTTGCAGCCTAAAACAATTAAGTGGTGTTTGTTTTTGGGTTTAGTAGGAGAAGTAAAAATAAATAAAAGGGATGGGCTTGGTAAAATTTTGTTAATATTTTATAAACCATGTATTTATAAACTCTCGGGCTTAATTATTTAATTAACACATTATAAGTTATAAAAGTAAAAATTTTGACGCGCTTTCGGCCAGAAACACGAGAAAAGTCGAAAAATACAAAATTAAAAATAATTAAGCTCTAGGGGCTAAAATATAAAATTATCGATTTCTCAAACGCTAAAGCGGATAAATATCCTAAGAACGATTCGTAATTAACTAAGACGACGATTTTTAATAATATCGACCAAAACATTATAAATAATTTTCTAAAATTTTTAGAAAATAAGATAACGCTTGGGATAAATTATTGATCTTAAATTCGGGTTGTTAAAGTATATACCCCTTTAGGGAGCGACGTCCCGACGCTCAATTCATCTTAATCGTCGAATGGTTTAATCGTGAAGAGGTGAGGATATAGACTAGTCATCCTCGAGGTTTCCAACGGAAACTAAATGAGAAAAAGTAAAAACATCAAATATATGCAACTTGCATAAGCGAACGGATTGAATGTCGCGAGAATCCTTAAAAGGAAAGATAAAATACATGACTAGAAGAAGAAGCCATTGGGAACGAGGAATTTAACAAGTCGTAAATTCTTGGAAGCGATTAAGGGTTCATTACTATTAGCTTATCAAGTTCGCCGCGGTCGATACAAATTCGGAAAAATCCATATAACAAATTATGAGTCGAAAGGAGTTCATAGCCCAAAGAATGATTCGTACGCACGCTATGTCGAATACACATAAGCCCACTCATTTATAATTTGTCACTTACAAAAAGAGGCGTCCCAATCCTTGTAAGTAATAATTTATAAACTTATGGTTTGGCGGTTTATAATTTCCTTATTCAAATGAAGAAGCGTCCCAATTCATTTCAATAAGACGATTATAAATTGTTATCCCACTAATTTAATCCATTACACAACAATAATCTTTACCAATATGCTAGAAAATAATAAGAAAACTTAGAGAGAGAAAGTAGAGAGAGAAACAAGAAAGGAAGATTAGATTAGAGAGTTGGTGGATTACAAGTGAATGAAAAATGTAACCAACACCCTTCACCAAGTGTGGTGAAGGGATATTTATACCCATGCCTTGCTAGCTTGGCACTTGGGCTTTCTAAACGGGCCGGGCTTAGATTAACTTGGGCTTTGAGCCCAAAACACGGACAATATTAGATTACAATCCAAGCCCGTTAAACCCGACTAGCCTATTACAATACAAGACCTAGTTTGACTTTCTAACACCGATAATATTCTTATTTGACTTACTATAATTAAGGCTAACAATCTCCCCCAATGTTGAGGTCTCTTTCTTCAAACTCCTCTGTACCACCGATGACATTGAAGATATGACGTTTGACGTTTATGCTTTGCCTTGTTATGGTCTTGTCTTGTTGGTATGGCTTTGTTCATCCTTTGCTTTGTGATCTTGATTTTGAGCCTTTATCTTTTGACTTTGAATTCTTGATAAGTATAAAATACACATATCCATTTATGCTTAAAATAACCCAATTAACCCCAAAACAGACCAAAAATGGCAAAAATATGCTTGTATTTGTGTTTTGTGTGTGCAGGTACGGATCAGTTAAAAATCACAAGAAAACAGGCAAAAAACGGGCAAGCACGGACACGAGAATCAAAAGAGTACAAAGCCGAAGCCAAAACCCTAGCCCATGTCCTTTTATAACAACCACAAGGGCTAAACTTGCATTTCTCGAAAGTCATTTATAACTAAAAAGGGAAGAGAGAACACAAGGGCTAGAAGTGCAATATCCTCAAACTATAACCGATTTTAACTGTCAAAATAAGGGCGCCAAAAGTTACTATTCACCCATCGTCCCACTTTCACCCTCAGTTAAAAAACAAAGGGCAAATCAAAATTAAAGGGTGCTTAGGTCAATTCAAGTGATCGTTTACAAGATGGCAGGGAGAGATTAGTCAAATCAATGCTCTAAGTATCCCTCTATCAAGCTTATGCCACGTAGCAATGGAGAAAGCACAATGGAATGTGGGTTTTTGTGCTAAAACACTCACAAAAGAAGCACAAACGTCACATCAATGGAATGACACGCTGGCAATCTTCAGGTGTCCACAGTTTGATCAAACGGCCACAATTGATGCTTTGGCTGACCCCCCCCCCCCCCCCCCCCCCCCCCCCCCCCCCCCCCCCCCCCCCCCCCCTTTGAAAAATGATTGGTTGAGATTGAAAGATTGGAGAGCAGGGCAAGAGGTCCTAGAAGCTTCTTTCAGCACCTATAAATAGGCCTCACCTCTCACACACCGAAGGATCTAGTTTTTTAGTAATTTAGTCTAGCTTAAATTTTGTATTTTTCTTAAATGTAATTTTCCTTAAAATGTTTTGTAATCTCCTTTCCAAGTAATGTAATCAGTAACTTTTATTAATGAAATTTAGTTTAAATCATTCATAAGCTCTCTTTTCTTGTTATTCAAAAGCTGTCTAAATAAGCCAAAATGTCTCAATAAGCTAATAAGCTCCTTTTAAGCTCTTTCAGTCTATAAGCTGAAATAGAGTTTATTGAATTCAGAATTAATCTTACTTAAACCTTAAATCAGTTTAAACTTACATTTATCATGGACCTATTCATGAGCTTTTTGGAAGGGGATCTTAACCTGGATGAGATCCCAAGGACTTTACCCTAGCTTATCTAATAAGCTAGGGAGCTTGTAGCTGCCTTTATTGATTCTCTTGTTTAGCTAGAAGAGTTTGTAAGTTTCTCTTTCATTCCTTTAATTTCTAGCTTTAAATAATGATATCATTGCTTTTATATTATAGATCTGACTTATTTTTGCTTATCTCTTTGCTATTAGTGCATATTTGTGTTTATCTAGATAAATCATCTTAGGTTGTTTATTCTGTTTTCAATTTTCTTAGTTTATTCATAATTTTCATATTATTTTTATCTTAAAAACCTCTAAAAAACCAAAAATATAGTAAAGTAGCTTAAGTCTCTAGAATATTGCCTTATTTTGTTCGGTAAATTCATGCTTATTAAGTATATTTTAAATCTGTTAATTGTCTGGTATTAAGCACTTGTTTACTGGATTTCAAACTTAGTAGCTTAATCATAAATGTCTTAGTCTTAAAGTGGTGTTTGGTTTAAGCTAGTTTGCCATCTAAAAGTCAAATGCAGTTTGTGATTTCTTTTTGGATAGTTTGATTGTCATAATTGATAAGGTTTTGAGTAGATTTGAGGTTTTAGTTTAAGCTATTAATGATTTTATGGCTTAATAAGCTCGCCTGTGCACCAGGGGATTTTTCCCTTTGATTTTACTTGTGAAATTCTGATCTAAGCCCTCCAAGGCTTAGATCTTGCTTGGACTTTGTTTATACACTCTATTTGAGTGTGTCTTAGTGCAGGATTTCCCTTAGGAAACCTGCACTCTTGGTTTACACTTGTGCAAAAGTGCACCAGTACTAACAAAAAGTTAGTACTGCTGATACTTTACACTACCAGTACTAACTAAAAAGTTAGTACTGCTTTCACAAGTTAGTACTGCCACCTTTGGCTTAATTTTTAGTTAAGTAAGAATAGGATTTAGGATCCTAAATTCAAGTAGGGCTAAGATTAGCTATAGCTTAATATAGAATAAGTTTTAGATTTCATTTTCTAGCTTATTTACATAGCTTATTTTTGCTGTCAAAAAGTAAAAAGGCAATAACAAAGTACTTTGAAGTTAAGGTTTTAATTTGTTAATTTAGCTTATGGGTCTAGATTTTATAGCTTAATTAGATAGATTATAAGTAGTTTAATAAGTCCTTAAAGTTTTAGAGTCTAGTTTAGCTTTTTAAGCTTTTAAGCTCATTTGGATTTTGTGCTATTTTGCTTATTTTCTGAGTTTGCTTAGTTCATGCTCAATTTTAGTTGTTTAAAAGTACTTCTAGCTTAGATTTCTTTGCATTCATAGATAAAGCCATTTCATAAGCTTCCTAGAGCTCTTCCTTTTTCACATTAAGCTTTTTTGAGCTTAATTAAGCTGTTTTAGTAAAATAGCCCAAAACCCCTAGTTTCTGTAAACAGCTTATTGAGAAGCTCTTTTAGAGCTTATCTTTGAGTTTCAGACCATAGTGCTTTTGTTAAAGTTGTTCTCCCTAGCTTCTTGACAACTTTGCGCTCTTTTAAGCTTTTAGTGATAAGCACTTTTAGAATTTAAGCTTATAATTGGAAATTAGTTTGTTGTCGGGTAAGTTTTGTTTTTTTCTCGGGACCATTCCTGTAATTTTATGTTTTAGTAGTTTTCCAGTTAATCCTTGCAAGAATAAATGTTTTTATCCCGTTAGTCCTTAGGTCTTTTTCACAGTTAGTCCCCAAGTTAGTTTTTAATTAGTTTATTAAGTTTTAATTAATAATTAGGGTTAAGTTTTAATTAGTTTAATTAGACTTTAATTAAAAAGTAAAAATTAGGGCTTTTATTTTTATTAAGTTTCTGCACACTTTCTTTATTTAGTGTAATTTTTTATAAAATTTAGGATTTAATTTTATTAGTTTATTTTTTTTTAGTTTTTACGTGTTTAATCTATGAAAAATTATATCTTTTAATCCAAAAAGCGAAAAAAAAAATGTTTTTCTTTTTCCTAAAATTTTCTTTTGTCCAATCTTAGGTTTATAATTTTAGTTTACATTTTTTTAGGGATTAAAATTTTGTGTAATTGTTTAATTTTTTTATTGCTCCATTTTAATTGTTGACTTTAGATATAATATCACCATTTTGCTTATTCAAATCAGGAATCCGACTTAAAACGTGGTTTCAATTTCCACTAGTCGTTGGCGGAAACGCGGTGATCATACTTACCCGGTTTAATATAACGTATTCATATATTATTATTATATATTTTTGAGAGTGAACTTTATCAAGGGTAACTTGGTAATTTTCTTAATTACTCTTAAAGTTATATTAGTATATATATTTTACGTGTATAAAACTGCAAATCAGTTTTTGGCGCCGTTGCCGGGGACTAGTGTTTAAGATTCCTCCGTTTTGTGTTTGTCGATTTGGTTTGAAGATCCTTTCGTCCTCGAAAGTTTCATTCTTGTTTTAAAATTCAAAAGTAAAAAAAATCATAAAAAATAAAAAGTAAAAAATATTTTCCTTTTCTTTTTAGTATAAGTAAAAGATAAAAAAAAAACCCAAAATATAAAATTTTCTAAAATAAGAAAAAAAATTAATCAAAGTTGGTTAAATCGAACTCCAACATATAATA
This sequence comes from Tanacetum coccineum, assembly GCA_026074375.1. Taxonomy (NCBI): domain Eukaryota; kingdom Viridiplantae; phylum Streptophyta; class Magnoliopsida; order Asterales; family Asteraceae; genus Tanacetum; species Tanacetum coccineum. The sequence continues at coordinate 24,390 of BQNB010018107.1, read as the reverse complement.
TCTTCTAAAAACTGTGTTATTATCATTTTTATTTTCGGTGACTTGCTCAATCTATTCCCAAATCATATCAAAGATTTAACACTTGCATTTTTGTCTCTAGAAGTTAAGGCTCATCAATGAAAAGCAATTTTCAAGGCTAACGTGAAGTAGTTGATTATTTGTTTAAGTCTCTTTCGGGTAACCGTGTAAAATTATTGTTATTATAAAAAAAAATTAGTGTAAAGTTTTGCTTTTTGATTTTTAGTCTTTCCTTTTTTATGCGCACTCGTTCGCAATCTCGAAGACGTCGACAACAACAAAATCTTTCGGTTGAACCAATTGTTGAACAAAACGTTGTTCCAATGGCCGACAATCGAACAATGGCCCAAATGTTACAAGCACCCATCGAGGGGTATGAAGATGCTATAGTTATTCCACCGATCAATGCTAACAATTTCGAGCTCAAGCAACCTTTAATCAATCTTGTGCAAAGTAATAAGTTTACGGGTAGACAAGACCCTCACAATCACCTTCGATTTTTTAACAAGGTCACTTCAACGTTTAGACATCCCGAAGTTCCGAACACTTCGGTAAAGCTTTTGCTTTTTCCTTTTTCTCTAGACGGTGAAGCCCGAGATTGGTTAGACAAGGAACCTCCAAGATCAATTCTCACATGGGACGACCTTGTTTCAAAATTCATAAATCAAGTACTTTACCCCTTCAAAAAACACTTACTATCGGATTGAGATTCATTACTTTTTATCAAAAAACCCAAAACAAAGCTTTTAATGAAGCATGGGAACGCTTTAAAGGACTCCTTCGGCATGTCCTCACCATGGCTTCTCGGACCACCCACTAGATACTTCTTACAAATTATTTGAATTCAAAAGATCAAGATGGCCTTAGATTCTTGCTGCAGGTGGTAATTTCTTAGATAAAAATGCCTCAGAGGTTTAGCGATTATGAAGCAAGTCAAAAGTTCGTTACTCAAGGAGTCGTGCTAATGATTCAAGAGTGAGTACGGATGCTCCTCTTTCTAATTCTTCACCTTCTAATAATTCTTTCGATATGCAACAAATAGCCGCTTCTCTTGAGGATAAGATGACTATTAAGATGAACAAGATGTTGAATGAAATGAAAGCTTTAGTTGTTACTACTCCCGCACCAGTCAAAGCGGTTGAGGAAGTATGTGTTACTTGTGGATCGAATCACAATTTTAACCATTGTCCGTTAACTCGAGGTGGAAACGATTTTCCCGTTTTCAGACCAATATCCAAGAATTCAACAACCGCAAAGCCGTTGGCATTTCTCCAAAGAAACCAACCTTCCAATTTGGCAAGTCAAATGAGACCACCGGGTTTCAATCAACCGAATATCCAAAACAACCAAAACCGATATCAAGGAACCAATTCTAATTTCAACCAAAACCGTGGAGGAAACTTTAATCAAAACCGTCCAAACAACCAAAACCAAGTTTATCAAGCTCCACCATACCAAACACCAACCAATCAACCACCAATCAATCAAGTTTTACCTTACCAACTTCCAACAAATAGTGTTTTGAAAACGGATTTTGAAAGCTACGTCAAAGCAAACGATGCGATATTAAAGAATGTGCAAAATCAAAATCAAGGTTTGCAAAATCAAATGGCAAATGTTACAAGTTTGTTAACAAGCCTTTGCACCAAGTTTGATGATTTAGGCAATACCAACCAACCTTCAAGTTCAAGTTCTTTACCAAGCAATACCATTCCAAACCCAAGAAATGAAGCCAAGGCAATTACAACTCGTAGTGGTGTTTCATACGATGGACCTCCGATTCCACCGCCGGTGGTGGAAAAGGAAAGTGAGGTGACAAAGGATACGGAGCTACCGAGCACCGAAGACATCCAACCTCAATTGGTCCAAGAACAAACCAAAGACAAAGAACCAATCGAAGAGCCTTCTTTCGTTGCTAACAAAGCCAAACCTAATTTACCTTACCCCTCAAGACTTAACAAAGAAAAAATTCGTGAAAAGGATGATATCCTAGCTTCAAAGTTTATGGAAATCTTCCGTAATCTTCACTTTGAGCTAAGTTTCGCGGATGCTCTCATTCATATGCCAAAGTTTGCTCCGATGTTCAAAAAGATGTTAAATAACAAAGACAAGTTGATTGAGTTAACCAAAACGCCGTTGAATGAAAATTGTAGTGCGGTTGTCCTTAAAAAGCTTCCAGAAAAGCTAGGTGACCCCGGTCGATTTCTCATTCCATGTGATTTTTCAGAGTTCGATAGTTACTTAGCCCTTGCCGATTTAGGTGCTAGTATCAATCTCATGCCTTTATCCATCTGGAAAAAGCTTCAACTCTCAGGCCTAACCGAAACAAAAATGGTTTTAGAATTAGCCGACCGTACAATTTCCAAACCAACCGGTGTAGCTGAAAATGTTTTTGTCAAAGTAGGGAAGTTTTACTTTCCCGCCGACTTTGTTGTTCTTGATTTTATAGCCGATCCTCGAGTACCGTTGATACTCGGGAGACCCTTTCTTAGGACGGCTCATGCTTTAATCGATGTTTACGAAGGAGAGATCACTCTTAGGAATGATGATCAATCGTTAACCCTTAAATGTGGTGATGCACCTTCCATTTCATACAACAATCTCGAATCATTGAAGAAGGTTGATCTAATCGATGTCACATGTGAAGAGTACTCACAAGAAGTACTTGGATTTTCCGATTCCATTGCTTACAACAATCCTTCTCCGTATTACGATCCGATTGTTTCCACTTCATCTCCAACGCTTACTCCGTTTGATGAAAGCGATTTTCTACTCTTTGAGGAAGCCGATGCTTTTATAGCAATCGATGATGAACCAGTTTCACCAGTTTTCAATGCTACGTATTACGATCCCGAGGGTGACATTCTCATTCTCGAGGCACTTCTCAACAATGATCCATTACCTCACCCAAACCAAGAAGATTACTCACCCGGAATTCAAAAAGATCTTAAAGTTGTTACTTCTTATGAACCAAAAGTTGAAATTCCAGAAGTCGAACTTAAAGAGTTACCTCCGCATCTCGAGTATGCATTTTTAGAGGAAAATAACAAACTTCCAGTCATAATTTCAAAAGATTTGAGCCAAGATGAAAAGACCTCACTCATTAATGTTTTGAAAAATCGAAAACAAGCAATTGCTTGGAAACTTTCTGATATCCGAGGCATAGATCCAGAGTTTTGCTCACACAAAATCCTTTTAGAAGATGATTACGAACCTTCAGTCCAACATCAAAGGAGGGTTAACCCTAAAATCCACGACGTCATCAAGAAAGAAGTAGAAAAACTTCTTGACGCGGGATTGATTTATCCGATCTCGGATAGTCCATGGGTTAGTCCGGTCCATTGTGTTCCTAAAAAAGGTGGTATGACCGTTGTCACAAACGAAGAAAAAATGAGCTGGTGCTACAAGATTTAGTCACAGGATGAAGAGTTTTGCATCGATTATCGTAAGTTAAAGAAAGCAACTTGTAAAGACCATTTTCCGTTACCTTTCATTGGACTCAAATGTTAGAGCGATGGCCCGGCAACGAATTTTATTGTTTCTTAGATGGTTTTTCAGGGTATTTTCAAATCCCAATTGATCCTAAAGATCAAGAGAAAACTACTTTTACGTGCCCATACGGAACTTTCGCGTACCGTCGTATGCCATTCGGTTTGTGCAATGCTCCCGGAACTTTTCAACGTTGCATGATGGCCATTTTTCACGACATGATAGAAAAAACGATGGAGGTTTTTATGCGGAACGATTTTCTGTGTTTGGAGCTTCTTTTTTCTCATGTCTTACTAATTAGATAGAATGCTTACAAGGTGTGAAGCACCAAGTTAGCACTAAATTGGGAAAATGCGTCATTTCGATGGTAAGAGGGCATTGTTTTAGGACATAAGATCTCTAGAAAAGGAATTGAAGTCGATAAGGTTAAAGTTGATGTAATTTCTAAGCTTCTTCATCCAACGACTGTTAAAGGAATTCGAAGTTTTCTCGGGCATGCTGGATTTAATCGAAATTTATCAAAGACTTTTCCAAATCTCGCGACCATTGACCAATCTCTTAGAGGAAAAAACATCCTTCATTTTTCGGGAAGATTGCATTCTTGCTTTTCAAACATTGAAAAAGAAGTTAACCGAAGCTCCAATTCTCATTGCTCCGAATTGGGACCAACCTTTTGAAATCATGTGCGATGCAAGTGATTATGCAATAGGTGCGGTCCTAGGGCAGAGAATTGAGAAGCATTTTCGACCAATTCATTACGCAAGTAAGACTATGACTGAAGCAGAATCAAACTATACAACAACCGAAAAAGAAATGCTAGCAGTTGTTTACGCGTTTGAGAAGTTTCGATCATATCTAATCATGAACAAGAGTGTTGTTTACACGGACCATTCTGCATTGAAATACCTCTTCAACAAAAAAGACGCCAAAGCACGATTGCTTCGATGGGTCTTACTTCTTCAGGAATTTGATTTCAAAGTTATCGATACCAAGGGAGCTGAAAACTATGCAGCCGATCACCTCTCTCGTCTTGAAAACCCTTACGAAAATGTTTTTGATCCAAAAGAGATTACCGAGGATTCCCTATTGAAACTTTTAAAGGTTGTGACTTCTCATGATAATCAAAGTACCCCGTGGTTTGCCAATATAGCAAATTACCACGCGGGGAATTTTCTTATCAAAGGAATGTCAACCCAACAAAAGAGAAAGTTTTTCAAGGATGTAAAGCATTACTTTCGGGATGATCCCTATCTCTTTCGAACATGTTCCAATCAAATCATCCGTAGATGTGTATTTGGCCAACAAGCTCTTGAAATTCTCAAGGCTTGTCATGAAGGACCCATCGGGGGCCATCATAGTGCTAATATCACAGCTCAGAAAGTATTTGATGCCGGTTTCTTTTGGCCTACAATTTATAAGGATGCTTACGAATTGATCAAATCTTGTGATGCATGTCAAAGACAAGGCAAGATTTCACATCGAGATGAGATGCCTCAAAATGCAATCCAAGTTTGTGAAATTTTCGATGTTTGGGGTATCGATTTTATGGGACCTTTTCCGTCGTCTAGAGGAAACAAATATATTCTGGTAGCCGTCGATTATCTTTCCAAATGGGTTGAAGCCAAGGCGCTCCCCACCAACGATGCTAGAGTAGTTGTTAAGTTCTTAAAATCCCTTTTCTCCCGATTCGGTGCTCCTAGAGCAATTATAAGCGATCGAGGGACCCATTTTTGTAACGATAAGTTTGCAAGAGTCATGTCAAAATATGGTGTCACCCATCGTCTTTCGACTCCTTACCACCCTCAAACGAGTGGTCAAGTTAAAGTCACGAATCGAGGTCTCAAAAGAATTTTGGAGAGGACGGTCGGAGAAAACCGTGCCTCATGGTCCGACAAACTAGATGATGCATTATGGGCATTCCAAACCGCTTACAATACTCCAATTGGATGCACTCCGTACAAGTTAGTTTATGGTAAAGCATGTTACTTACCCGTCGAACTAGAACACAAGGCATATAGGGCTCTTAAGCATGCCAACTTCGATCTCAAGACCGCGGGTGATCATCGAAAGCTTCAACTCAATGAACTTAGCAAGCTTCGTGATCAAGCTTATGAGAATTCGCTAATCTACAAGGAGAAGACAAAGAAACTTTACGATTCCAAGATAAAGAATCGAATATTCAATGTTGGTGATCATGTCTTGCTTTTCAACTCCTGATTAAAGATTTTCTCCGGAAAGCTCAAATCCCGATGGTCCGGACCTTTCACAATCACCGAAGTCTTTCCTTATGGCACTGCCAAGTTGTCTCATGCCGACGGTTCGAATTTCAAAGTCAATTGTCATCGTTTGAAGCACTACTATGGAGGAGATACACCACCGTTGGTTATCCCGGATCTCCAAACTTTCCCTAAGGATAACTAAATTCAGGGATCGAGTCGAGCTTGCGACTCGGTGACCAAAAACAAGCCGCTTCGTGGGAGTTCACCCCATGCTTATCCTTTCTATTTTCTCTTTATTTTCTATTATCTAATGTGTTGTGTTGAGAGAGGCTTGTACTCTTTCCGATTTCTCGATGTAAAAATTTAAAATTTTTGCTATTTTTGTGGGAAAACGGGTACGTGAGAACAAAACAATAAGCAAGCAACATCAAATCGATAGATTCCCTTCCCCAAACTAAAACGAAACATTGTCCTCAATGTTTAAAGTCGGGTCTCTACGTAAATCTAAGCCGTTTATGAAGTATGCAAAGATAAACGTTAATCGATAATGATGAAAGGATATGGATCTCCCCAAACTAACTTCACACAAAGGATGAGAAGCTCGAGTTTGAACGGGATAAATCAACCGGACACGAGAGACTTCAAAGAATTTGTTGGGAGAATCCTGCAAAAATCATAACAAGCAAACAACAAACATCGAGAAATCGGAGAGAGAGTACAAGCCTTTCTCAACACAACACATTGGATAATAGAAAGAAAATAGAAAGGATAAGCATGGGGTGAACTCCCATGAAGCGGCTTGTTTTTTATCACCGAGTCGCAAGCTCGACTCGATCCCTGAATTTAGTTGTCCTTAGGGAAAGTCTGGAGGTCCGGGATAACCAATGGTGGTGTATCCCCTCCATAGTAGTGCTTAAGACGGTGGCAGTTGACTTTGAAATTAGAACCATCGGCATGAGACAACTTGGCAGTGCCATAAGGATAAACTTCGGTGATTGTGAAAGGTCCGGACCATCGGGACTTGAGCTTTCCAGAGAAAATCTTTAATCGGGAGTTGAAAAGCAAGACTTGATCACCAACATTGAAGATTCGGTTCTTTATCTTGGAATCGTGTAGTTTCTTTGTCTTCTCCTTGTAGATTAGCGAATTCTCATAAGCTTGATCACGAAGCTCGCTGAGTTCATTTAGTTGAAGCTTTCGATGATCGCCCGCGGTCTTTAAATCGAAGTTGGCATGCTTAAGAGCCCAATACGCTTTGTGTTCTAGCTCAACTGGTAAGTGACACGCTTTTCCATAGACTAACTTGTACTATCCTCAATGGGGATAGGAGATATGGGAAGAGACTCGATAACTGAATTATGATGCACATTTCCCTGGGAAGTTGAAATTTCATGAAGCACTGTCATAAGACTAAGATATTCCTCAAATTCACGATCATTCCTCGTAGGAAGTGTTAAAGGTTCACCAGCGAACTTATGGTGAATATGATCACTCCTTGGAGAAAAAATAATTGAAGATTCATTCTGCTCTGGCTCATGATCGGAAATCATATCGGAAGCGAGATTATTGGAATCATCATCACTAAGTAGACTATTAAGAAAAGCTATGTCTCCTTCTGAATCGAAATATCCTTCCTCTAAGTTAGAAGACACTTCCATAGCCAGAAAATCATCGATCTCATCATTATTGTCTTCAGGATCAAAACACTCAACCTTATTGGATAAGGGAGTGTTGAGTAAAATTGGCTCGTCGGAAATGTTGGAACTTTTTATCTCGACATTTTCTTGAAAATTCTCTTCATGCAAGTCCTTCTTAAGAGTTGAATCATCATTACCCGGTGGTAACGAATCAAGAGGAGCAAGTTCATCGGCGAACTTCTCAAAAATATCACTATTCTTCACCGGAGAAAAACTAGGAGAAGGATCAGTAGAAACAATCGGATCGTAGTACGAAGAAGGATTGTTGTAAGCAACGGAATCAGAAAATCCAAGTACTTCTTGTGAGTACTATTCACATGTAACATCAATGAGATTAACTTTCTTCAACGATTCGAGATTGTTGTATGAAATGGAAGGTGCATCACCACATTTAAGGGTTAACGATTGATCATCATTCCTAAGAGTAATCTCTCCTTCGTAAACAACGATTAAAGCATGAGCCGTCCTAAGAAAGGGTCACCCGAGTATCAATGGTACTCGAGGATCGGCTATAAAATCAAGAACAACAAAGTCGGCGGGAAAGTAAAATTTTCCTACTTTGACAAAAACATTTTCGGCTACACCGGTTGCTTTGGAAATTGTTTGGTCGGCTAATTCTAATACCATTTTTGTTTTAGTTAGGCCTGAGAGTTGAAGCTTTTTCCAAATAGATAAAGGCATAAGATTGATACAAGCACCTAAATCGGCAAGGGCTAAGTAACTATCGAACTTTGAAAAATCACATGGAATGAGAAATTAACCGGGGTCACCTAGCTTTTCTGGAATCCTTTTTAGGACAACCGCACTACAATTTTCATTCAACGGTGTTTTGGTTAACTCAATTAACTTGTCTTTGTTATTAAGCATCTTTTTGAACATCGGAGCAAACTTTGGCATATGAATGAGAGCATCCGCGAAACTTAGCTCAAAGTGAAGATTACGGAAAATTTCCATAAACTTTGAAGCTAGGATATCATCCTTTTCACGAATCTTTTGTTTGTTGAGTCTTGACGGGTAAGGTAAATTAGGTTTGGTCTTTTGAGCTAAAGAAGGCTCTTCGATTGGTTCTTTGTCTTTGGTTTGTTCCTGGACCAATGGAGGTTGGATGTCTTCGGTGCTCGGTAGCTCCGTATCCTTTGTCACCTCGGGTTCCTTTTCCACCACCGGCGGTGGAATCGGAGGTCCATCGTATGAGGCACCACTACGAGTGGTAATTGCCTTGGCTTCGTTCCTAGGGTTTGGAATGGTATTGCTTGGTAACGAACTTGAACTTGAAGCTTGGTTGGTATTGCCTAAATCATTAATCTTGGTGCAAAGGCTTGTTAACAAACTTGTAACATTTGTCATTTGATTTTGCAAACCTTGATTTTGATTTTGCACATTCTTTAATACCGCATCGTTTGCTTTGACGTAGCTCTCAAAATCCGTTTTAGACACACTATTTGTTGGAGGTTGGTAAGGTAAAACTTGATTGATTGGTGGTTGATTGGTTGGTGTTTGGTATGGTGGAGCTTGATAAACTTGATTTTGGTTGTTTTGACGGTTTTGATTAAAGTTTCCTCCACGGTTTTGGTTGAAATTAGAATTGGTTCCTTGGTATCGGTTTTGGTTGGTTTGGACATTCGGTTGATTGAAACCCGGTGGTTTCATTTGACTTGCCAAATTGGAAGGTTGGTTTCTTTGGAGAAAATTGCCAACAGCTGCGGTTTGTTGAAATTGTTGGATGTTGTCATGAAAAACGGGAAAATCGTTTCCACCTCGAGTTAACGGACAATGGGTAAAATTGTGATTCGATCCACAAGTAACACATACTTCCTCAACTGCTTTGACTGGTGCAGGAGTAGTAACGACTAAAGCTTTCATTTCATTCAACATCTTGTTCATCTTGATAGTCATCTTATCCTCGAGAGAAGCGGCTATTTGTTGCATATCGAAAGAATTATTAGAAGATGAAGAATTAGAAAGAGGAGCATCCGTACTCACTCTTGAATCATTAGCACGACTTCTGGAGTAACGAACTTTTGACTTGCTTTCAATAATCGCTAAACCTTCTTGAGGCATCTTGTCTAAGAAATTGCCACCTGCTGCAGAATCTAAGGCATCTTGATCGTTTGAATTCAAAGAGTTGTAAAAAGTATCGAGTTGGTGGAGTTCCGAAAAGCCATGGTGAGGACATTGACGAAGGAGTCCTTTAAAACGTTCCCATGCTTCGTTAAAGGCTTCGTTGGGTTTTTGATAAAAAGTAATGATCTCATTCCGATAGTAAGTGGTTTTTGAAGGTGGGAAGTATTGATTTATGAATTTTGAAACAAGGTCGTCCCAAGTGAGAATTGATCTAGGAGGTTCCTTGTCTAACCAATCTCGGGCTTCACCGTCTAGAGAAAAAGGGAAAAGCAAAAGCTTAACCGAAGTGTTCGGAACTTCTGGATGTCTAAACGTTGAAGTGACCTTATTAAAAAATCGAAGGTGATTGTGGGGATCTTGTCTACCCGTAAATTTGTTGCTTTGCACAAGATTGATTAAAGGTTGCTTAAGCTCGAAATTGTTAGCATTGATCGGTGGAACAACTATAGCATCTTCATACCCCTCGATTAACCCTCGATGGGGGCTTGTAACATATTTGGGCCATTGTTAGAGTGTCTGGCATTGGATCAATGTTTTTGTTCAACAAATTGGTTCTACCGGAAGATTTTGTGTTGTCGAGCTTCGAGTTGCCGGGGGACGAGTGCGCATAAATAGTAAAAACTAAAACTCACATAAAAAGGCAAAACTTAATACTAAAGTTTTGTTTAATTTTTTTTTAACAATAAATTTTAAAACGGTGTACAACGAAAGAGACTTAACCAAATAATCATCTTACATTCACGGTAGCTCTTGAAAACTTGCTTTTCAATGTGAGACGTATCTTGGTAGGACACAAATGGCAAGTGTTATTCTTTGATTACGATTTGGGAACAATTGCAAGTTCACCGGAAATTGAAATGATAATATCTCAATAGAAGATATTATATGTTGGTGTTCGATTACCAACTTTGTTTATTTTATTTCTTTTTAAAGGACAATTTTTTTTTGATTTTTTTTATCTTTTACTTATACTAAAAAGAAAAGGAAAATATATTTTTACTTTTTATTTTTTATGAATTTTTTTTAATTATAAACAAGAATGAAACTTTCAAGAGTGAAAGGATCTTCAAACCAAATCAACAAATACAAAACGGAGGAATCTTAAATACTAGTCCCCGGCAACGGCGCCAAAAACTGATTGCAGTTTTATATACTATAAAATATATTAAATATAATATAATCCTAAGAGTAATTAAGAAAATTACCAAGTTACCCTTGATAAAATTCACTCTCAAAAATATATATAATATAATATATAATACGTATATTAAACCGGGTAAGTATGATCACCCAGGTCGTTTTTACAACGACTAGTGAATGATTCGTAGTTTTATATACCTAAAATATATATATAAAATATAACCTTAAGAGTAATTAAGAAAATTACCAAGTTACCCTTGATAAAATTCACTCTCAAAAATATATATAATATAATATATAATACGTATATTAAACCGGGTAAGTATGATCACCCGGGTCGTTATCCCCAACGACTAGTGAAATTGAAACCACGTTTAGGTTCGGATCCTGATTTGAATGAAGCAAAGATATTTGATTTGGAAAGATATAAAATTTAAATGAACAATTAAACAAATACGGAAACGCAACTATTAAGCAAATGGACTAAAACTTTACCCTAAAAATGTAAATTAAAATTTCACTAAATAAAGAAAAAACTCCGAAAATTATTAAAAATAAAAGCCCCAATTTTTATCTTTTTATAAAAGTGTAATTAAACTAATTAAAACTAACCCTAATTATTAATTAAAACTTAAATAAAACTAATTAAGAACTAACTTAGGGACTAATTGTGAAAAAGACTTAAGGGCTAACGGGGCTAAAACATTTAACGGGCAAGGATTAACTGAAAAGCAACTAAAACAGAAAAATTACAAGAATGGTCCCTGAGGAATAACCCCGACAACAAGCAAAGTCTAATTATAAGCTCAAATTCTAAAAGTGCTTATCACTAAAAACTTAAAAGAGCAAAGTTGTAAAGGAAACTAGGGGGAACAACATTAATAAAAGCTACTTGGGCTGAAAATAACAAATAAGCTCAATAAGAGCTAATTTCTAACCTGACCTCAGAAAGTGAGGTTTAACACTTGGTTTTAGAAAATAAGCTATAAAAAACTCAACACTAGTTCAAAATGTAAAAGGAAAGAAGTTCTAATGAGCTTATGATGTGCTTAATCTATAAATGAAAAGATAATAGAGCTTAAGAGGGTTTACACTACTTTTAAGCTACGGAAATTGATCATGAACTAAGCAAACTCAGAAAATAAAAGCAATAAGCAAAAATCTAGTTAAGCTAACAACCTTAAAAAGCTACACTGGACTCTAAAACTTTAAGGACTTATTAAACTACTTATAATATATATATAAGCTATAAAACCTAGACTCATAAGATAAATTAACAAATTAAGATCCTGAAATTCCTAAGTACTGTTTTTTTGTTTTTTTATGTTTTTGAAAGACTTTTGACAGCAAAAATAAGCTATGAAAATAAGCTAGAAAATGAGATTTAAAACCCAATCTATATTAAGCTATAACTAAACTATAAGATGCTAAAAGATAAGCTATAAAATCCTACAATTACTGACTTAAATTGGGATTTGAATATCAGCAGTACTAACTAACTTAGTACTGCTGATGCAGAGTTCTCTTTTTTTAACAGCTGAATAAGCTAAGAAAATAAGCAGTAAATTGAAAACTAAAACCTAAACCATATTAAGCTATATCTAGATTACTTCTAACTTGAATTTGAAAACCTAAATCCTACTTTTACTCAACTAAAAATTAAGCTAAAGGAAGCAGTACTAACTAGTGACAACAGTACTAACTAGCTTATGACACCAGTACTAACTTACTAGTTAGTACTGGTGCACTTTGCACAAGTGCAAATCAAGAGTGCAGGTTTCCTAAGGGAAATCTTGCACTAAGACACACTCAAATTGAGTGTTTAAACAAAGTGCAAGCAAAATCCAAGCCTAAAGGGCTTTGGATCA
>BQNB010018106.1:0-68820 GCA_026074375.1 Tanacetum coccineum | reverse complement strand
TGTTTAATACAAGCTAGAGCTTGTAGACTTTTTGTTTGACCCTGTTTTGAGCAAGGGTGTTGTAAGTCTCTCTTTTTCTTATTGTTATTATTTACTGCAGTACTGCTTATAGTGCTTATTTGTTAGTTGAAAAATAGTTTGTGTCACTTTCTTAGTTAGCACTGTTAGTTTATTTGTTAAAACTGTTAGTTATGAGTTAATACTGTTAGACTATTTCAGCTTAATAAATTAGGATCAAATCAGTTTATAATATAAAAAGAAAAATGATTTTTGAAAACTTTCAGGAGTATTTTCAACTAGCAGTACTAACCTGTAGTTAGTACTGCTAGTTCTCTTTTGGGATTTTTTTTTCACTAGCAGTACTAACTCAAGGCTAGCAGTACTAACTCCAAGTTAGTACTGTTAGTACTGGTGGTTCATTTTAGCTTATCAGCTTATTATTTCTGCTTATTTAAGATTTCCTTAGCTTTTTAGAGTAGAATAAACCATCTTCCTTTACTGTTTTTAGGAATAAGCTTATTTAAGCTTATTTTCCTTTTCAAAGTATTTTCAATAGTGTATCAGTTTATAGCTTTTTAGCTATTTGCTACTTTAGTTTAATCTAGTTGCTTATTCTTATGCCTAAGTGCTTGTTAGGGTTATTTAAATATCTGTTTTAGCTTATTTGCTTATTTCTTGTTTCATTGTGTTTTAGTAAAGCTAGCAGTACTAACTTATAACTGACAGTACTAACTTACAACTAGCAGTACTAACTCCAAGTTAGTACTGTTAGTTAATACTGGTAGTACTGTTGTTAGTACTGCTGAGTTTGTCCTGCTTATTTAGCTTAATTGCTTTTTGAATTTGCTTATTTAGAATTGGTTTAGCTTATTTGGTTTGTCTTAAGCTTGTTTGAGCTTATTTGTGTCCTAGTGTAAAAGTTTTAAGAGTTTTTACCATTTATAGCTTTTATGCTTGTTCTAGTTTATTTTCCTTGCCTATCTCTGTTTGCTCTTTCCTATTAGGTTTAGTGCCCAATCATATCAAATCTCTGTCTTATTCAAACATCAATCATCAACTGTCTTTCGATTTTCCATCTCTAGCCTCGTTGGGACATAACGACCCGAAAACACTTTATACTACTTCCGGTTTTATTGGTTTCGCGTGATTTCGTCCCTTGCTGTGTGTTTATATATGTTTACGTTTATATTCATACGTAAATAAGGAGTGAGTTCGCGCGAGTCAGTGTGTGAGGCTAAGGTCGCAGGTTCGAGTCCTAGACCTTGGTTTTTGTAAAAAAAAATATTTTCTTTGAATAACAGCTAAGCTAAAGGCTAAAATAAGCACTTTTAATAAAACACTTTTTCTAAAACTTGAAAATAAGCCAGATTAAGCACAAAGAAAGGTGACAGAATGACTTAAAAACTTAAAGGAATTATTACTAAACTAAGGTTTGCAAACATGTAGGATCCCGTTAACACTTCATAACACGAATCGATCACGAAAATCGGAACTAGAATTGAGGAGGTGAGATTGAGTTGTTTAGAGAGAGAAAGAGGAGAGATAAATGAGAGAGAAAAGAGAAAAGATATATTTATATATTTTGAACAACTAACTTTTCCAAGTGGAAAAGTTCCTTATATACCCTGACACTTAAAAGTGACGCGCGGGATATTTAACTAGGACCCGGGCTCGGGTTTTGCTTGGGATTAAACCTGAAACATATACAATATTAGATTATTTATCGAGCCCGATTCCCGATATTATCCTATTACAACATTAACTAATTAAAGACCGAAGCTCCATCGTAGAGTGACCGAACTTCCTTGTTCGACTCAATAAATTTAGGCTAACAAAATCTATGCTCTTGTGAGTCAACATCGTGTTGCAAAAGATCTTTGGGAGAAGATTAAACTGCTAATGCAAGGAACGTCATTAACGAAACAAGAACAAGTATAACACCCTGTGTTTTCAAGTCACTGACGACCTCAACAAATCCGCAATGTACCTTTTGTGATATACATGTTTGCTTGAAATTGTAAACGTTAGGTTAAATCGCGTACGCCAAATATTATCGTTTAATGTGAACGGGCATCATCATAAGTGTTAATTGTGGCTTTTTCTCCCATTAGCTTGTTTCACCTCTATATATAAATGTTTAATAAATAGAGTTGTGCGGTTTTTTGGTTAATAATTAGTTAATAGAAGTTTTCTTTAGTTCCTTATGATTTAGATGAGTACACATCAGGAATACTTAATTTGGCATACTATATGTATCACATTAATAAATATTTTGCTTATTCCTTAAAGAGCCTTAGGGTATATGGGATAAGTAGAATTCAAGAATAATACGAGATGATAAAAAGGTTTGTTGTATCTTGCCTGCTCACAACTGATGTTACAGCCTTCTAAAAGGTCGAGGAAGTTACCGAAGTCGAAATATGTTTGCTACATCTTGTCGGAGGTTCAATTTATTATGCGTGGCCGATGTTGTAGCCTTCTAAAGGACTGAGGTTTAATAATGTTGCTTAATTTTTGTCTTATTTTGTACCTTAAAGAGCCTAAGGGTATATGGTGCAAATAAGATTGGTCCATTCATGTCTTAAAGAGCCTTAGGGTATATGACATGAATGGTGCCTTGCTTAAGTAGCCTAATAAAAGCCAAATTTTGGTTGCCTCGATGTGGACTTTAATCTTGATAACATTTGATCTTTTGAAAAGGGCTAGGAGCTAATTATTGCGTTCTTAACCGTTACACTTTATTTTTGGAATTAATAAGTATCGAAACAAGTCTTAAAGAGCCTTCGGGTATATGACTTAAGTAAAATCTTGAGTTAAAAAGTAGGATTTGCGCTGGAGGAAAGTATGTTACACAATTAGTATTTATGAGTAGTGTTAGTGTCATGACTTGTAATTAACGGTGATCTTATTTTTAAGCTTAGCATGGGAAAAGTGAAAAATCGGGGATGATGAAGTTATCTTTTAGACACTTAATTGTATGATCCTTAAAGTTACCAATGAGGTAATGAAAACAATACATTATGTCAACACAAATAAGTTGTAGTTAGGTAGTTAATTATCAAGAAAAAAAAATCATAAAAAGAGAAAAAATCCTTTGAAAATGGGGAAATTGGGTGTTTTATAACCTTGTGATCTCTTAACTCTTTAAACAAAAATCTTTGATAATTTTTTCATATGTTTAGTTTGGGGGATTTTTGAAGGTATTTGGTTATAAGGCATGTGATATTGCGTGAGGACACATAATCGTTTAGTTTGGGGAATTTTGATAAGTGTAAAATACACATATCCGTTATACCTAAAAATAACCCCAATTAAACCCAACAACGACCAAATGGCAAAAATATGCTTGTATTTGTGTTTGTGTTGCAGGTACGGTTATATTACAAAATCACAAGAACAACAGTCAAAACCGGGGCAAGCGACGGACACGAGAATCATAAGAGTACAAAAAGAAGCCAAAGAATTCAAAGCGAGCCAGAAAGTCAAATCCAGTCAATAATTGGTCAAACAAAAAGTCAACCAATAAAAGTCAAAACCCAAAAAAAAACATTCCATTTTTACCCTCCAAGTTTCACCAAAGTTCAAAAATAACCCCTCACCTCTTATTGGGCCTTAAAAACTTTAATGGGCCTGAAAAAACCCAAAAACCCCATACCCGGATCCATAAGCCCATTACCCTAGCCCAACTCTTCCTTTTTATAAACCACAAGGGCCAGTTTTGCAATTTCTGAAACTAGTTTATAACTAGAAAAGGAGGAATCAAAAGAGAGGGACTAAAATTTCAATTATCCCAAAGTTTAAAAATTTGTTACCCGCTTCAGTTATAAAGGCGCGAAGCCTTTTTACTGTTCATTCGTCTCTCTCGTTTCACCAAACAGTCAAAACAAAGGGCAAATTAAAATCAATGGGCAATTAAGACAATTCATGAGCTCTCTAACAAATTGCAGCACAAGATAAGTCAATCAAGCGGCATTCATTCCTCACGCAAGCTTCTAGGCCACGTGGACATGAAGAAAGCACACAAAAGGCGTGGGTTTTGCACTAAACTCACTCACATAAGTAGCACAAGCTGTATTTTCTTTTGTCATAATCAAAGAATGACAGCTTGGCAATCCTCTAGTGTCCACAAATGATCAAACGGCTCAAAATCATGATCTAATGATTTATTGAATGAATGGTGATGATTGAAGGATTGGGGAGCAAGGCAAGAGAGACTAGAAGCTTCACCTGCAGCCTATAAATAGACCCTCTCATCACACACACATGGACGTCTTTTTCTTTTTCCTTTCTAGATTTTTATCCTAGTATAGTTTTAAGCTTAATGTAATTTTTAAATCAGTTGTAATTTCTTTTAAGTAATGTAATTCAGCTCTTTTTAATGAAATTTAGTTTAAATCAGTTATAAGCTCTCTTTTCTTTTTATTCATAAGCTCTCTTAATAAGCCAAATTGTCTCAATAAGCTAATAAGCTCATTTTAAGTTCTTTCAGTCTATAAGCTGAAATAGAGCTTATTTAATTCAGTATTAATCATACCTAAACCTTAAATCAGTTAAACTTACATTTATCATGGACTTAATTGGATTTGAGCTTATTTGGAAGAGAGATCAATCCTGGAAGGATCTCTATGGACTTAACTCCTAGCTTATTAATAAGCTAGGAGAGCTTGTAGCTGCTCTTGTGGTACCTCTTGTTTAGCTAGAGGATAAAGTAAGTCTCACCTTTAAAGTTCTTGTTCATTTTCCATTCTAGCTTAATTTTACTTATATGCTTGCTTATTGCTTATTTGCTTATTTAATTTGCTTATTAGTGCTTATTTGTGTTTTATCTAGCTTAATAATCATAATTGTTTATCTGTTTTTGATTTTCTTAATTTAGATCATAGACTTTCACATAATTGTCTTAAAAACCTTAAAAAACCAAAAATAGTAGAAAATTAGTTTAAATCTTAGATTATTGCTTAATAAGTTGTTAATTCATGTTAGATAGGGTTGTTATAAGCTAAAAATCATCTGGTATTAGGCATTTGATAAATAGATTTGATTTTATGAAGTTTTTTAATCTGTCAATGAGTTAAAGGAGTGTTTGGTTTAAGCTACTTTCACTATCAAAAGTCAAAAGTTTTGTGCAAACCTTTTTTAGACAGATTTGATTTTAGTTAAAAACAATAGGAAATGAGTTCTCATAAGTTAGTTTTGGAAATTTAGAAAGTTTGAACTTATTTTAAGTGTGCCAGCACCAGGGGAATCTCTCTTTGAATTTCACTTGTGCAAAATTTACTCTAAGCTTTAAAAGGCTTAGATCTTGCTTTCAATTCATTTGTGCACTCAACTTGAGTGTGTTTAAGTGCAGGTTTACCCTTAGGTAACCTGCACTACTTGGTTTACACTTGTGCCAAGTGCATCAGTACTAACAAATAGTTAGTACTGCTGTCACTTTTAGATTAGATTATTAGCTAAGGTACTAATAGGTTTTAGGCTTTAAAATTTAAGTAGGACTTAGATTAGATATAGCTTAATATCAATTAGGGCTTAATTTTCATTTCCAAATAAGTTTACTATAGTAATTCAGCTGTCAAAGTCATAAATAAGCCAAAAAGCCAAAAACAGTAGCCATAAGACTTAGCTTTTAAATTTATGTTTCTAGATTATTGGTCTCTTGCAAGCCCAGTAAGTATGGTAATAATATATATTAATTAATAAACTGTAACTAATTTTTTTATTATTAACATTTAAATAGATTATAACTAAACTGTAAATTTATTGCATTATACAATCTATTAATAATCTACCTAAAATATTCATTCATCAATTTTTAGGTTGAGTAGTGTAGTTTATAAGCTGATTACCTAGTCTTCTAAAGCTTAGGTCCCAATTCAGCTTATGGAGCTTTTTAGCTTAATTTAATTTTGTGCTTTTAAGTGTTCTTTCTGAGTTTAGCATTTTAATCATAAATTTTAGTGGCCTTTAAGTGTTTCTAGCTTAGGTTTCTTTTCATTCTTAGATTAAGCAACTTATAAGCTATCTAGAACACTTTTCCTTTTTAAAATTGAGCTTAATTTAAGCTTATTATAGCTGTTTTAGTGAAAATAAGCCCAAACCCCCACTTTCTGTGACAGCTTTTTGATAAGCTGTTTTTTAAGCTTATTAGTTAGTTTCAGTATAGGTCTCTTTTATAAAAGTAGCTTATTTTTGTGTCCTCTATAAGTCCTAGTATTTAAATTTTCATAAAAGTCAAAAATATAAAAAATAGCAAAAAGGGGTTGCCCACACTCGAACCCACGACCTCACACTTATAGACCCAAACATTGTTTTACCCCGTTTGTACTTCGACTCATTCCGTATTGTTTCTTTCTTTAAATACTTATACACGTTTTATTTCACTTTTTTTAATCATAGCGTAGCTATATAAGTCATTGAGGCTAATTTCGTTTAGCAAATTTGGTTTTTTTATTTTTCTTGTGTTCCTGCTAGTGTTTAAGATTTACCCTGAATTTTTTAGATTTTTCCAGCTTAAATTTTATTTTTAATCAATTTTCGAAAGTAAAAATCTTAAAAAATCAATAAAAATAGAAAAAGTTTTAGAAAAATAAAAAAAAATAGTTTTTAGTTTTATAAAAAATAGCTTTAGGTTTACATTCAGTTAAATCATTTTCACCACTTTTAGATTTTAATTTTCATTTTTAAGCTTTAATTTTTAATTTTAAAAATAGGATTTTAATTTTAAAAATAGTTAAAAATAGTTTTCTGAGTTTTTATGTTATTTTAGACTTTTATAAGTTTAAAAATCATTTTTCCAAATTTTTTATACTTAATTTGCTATTTTTTTAAGATTTAATTAGATTAAATTATTTTTTTAATTCATATTAAATTCAAAAATAATCCAAAAAAATGTTTTTCTTTTTCCTAAAATTTTATTTTGTCTTATCTTAGGTTTAGAAATGTAATTTTTCAATTTTAGGGATTTATTTTAGTCTACTTGTCAAATTGTCGCGTTTTATTTGTTTCCCGTATTTGTTTAATTGTTTAATTGCTCAAATTTACTTGTTGTTTTAAATTGTCAAATCATCCATTTGCTTATTCAAATCAGAATCTAAGCTTAAACGAGGTTTCAATTTCACTAGTCGTTGGGGAAACGACCCGGGTGATCATACTTACCCGGTTAAATATACGTATTATATATTATATTATATATATTTTTGAGAGTGAATTTTCCTTAGGGAATTTTCTTAATTGCTCTTTAAAGTATTATATTTTATATATTTTTTATAGTGTATTAAAACTGCAAATCAAGGAGCTAAAGGAGGAAGAATTACTGGTAAAGGAACTCTTAAAACTAGTAAACTTGATTTTGAGGATGTGTACTTTGTCAAGGAGTTACAGTTTAACCTTTTTAGTGTCTCACAGATGTGTGACAAAAAGAACAGTGTTCTTTTTACTAACACTGGATGTTTTGTTCTGTCTCCTGACTTTAAGTTAGCTGATGAAAGTCAGGTTTTACTTAAAGTTCCTAGAAAGAACAATATGTATAGTGTTGATATGAAGAATATTATTCCTAAAGAGTGTTTAACTTGTCTTGTTGCAAAGGCCACACTTGATGAATCAATGATATGGCATAGGAGGCTAGGTCATATAAATTTTAAAAATATTAATAAACTTGTTAAGGATAACCTTGTGAAAGGTTTACCTATAAAACATTTTGAAAATGACCAAACTTGTGTTGCTTGCCTTAAGAGAAAACAACACAAAGCCTCCTGTAAGTCCAAAATTTAAAACTTTATTACTCAGCCTTTATTCATGTTGCATATGGACTTGTTTGGTCCAACTTTTGTGAGCATCTTAATGAATAAGAAATATTATCTAGTTGTCACTGATGATTATAGCGGATTTACTTGGGTTTTCTTTTTAGCATCTAAGGATAAAACTAGTGTCATTCTTAAGAGCTTTATAACTCAGATAGAAAATCTAGTTGATAAGAAAGTAAAGATAATATAAGAAAGTAAAGATTATAAGATGTGACAATGGAACAGAGTTTAAGAATAGAGTTATGAGTGAGTTTTGTGAACAGAAAGGCATTAAGAGGGAATTTAGTGTAGCTAGAACTCCTCAGCAAAATAGTATTGCTGAGAGGAGAAATAAGACACTAATTGAGGCTGCTGGAACCATGTTAGTTGACTCTAAGTTACCTACTACATTTTGGGCTAAAGTAGTTAATACTGCTTGCTATGTGCAGAATAGGGTATTAGTAGTTAAGCCTTATAATAAGACCCCTTATAACATGTTTAGAGGTAGAACACATGCTCTAAGATTCATGAGACCATTTGGGTGTCATGTTACCATTCTTAATACCTTAGATTATCTAGGCAAGTTTAATGGAAAGTCAGATGAAGGATTCTTTGTTGGATACTCAATGAATAGTAAGGCTTTTAGGGTATACAACATTAAAACTAGGAAAGTAGAAGAAAACCTACATATTAGGTTCTTAGAGGATAAGCCTATTATTGCAGGTGATGGACCAAAGTGGCTGTTTGATATTGTTGGTCTAACAAAATCAATAAATTATGTGCCAGTTGCTGCAGGTACAAACTCTAATGATTCTGTAAGTACAGAAGAAAGTATTGGTACAGGTCATTTTAGCAAGGAGACAGGATCTAGCCAAGACTACATTTTGATGCCAATGTGGAAAGATGGTTCACTATTTGATTCTTCTTTAAAGAATGATAGTAATGATGAACCACAACCTTCTAGTGATGTTGGAAAGAAGGATGATGAAGGTGTATGTAAAGAAAGTGGAATTGCTGATCAAGAGAAATCTAAAAACAGTACTCAAGGTGTTAATGCTACTGGGACAAGTATTAATACTGAACCAGACATGTTTTATTTGGGAGATAATGCTACACTTGAAGCCACACATGCTGATTTCTTTGGTGATGAAATAGAAGTGGATATAAGCAACATTACTACCACATATCCAGTTCCTTCTACTCTAAATATAAGAATCCATAAAGATCATTCACTTGATCATGTGATTGGTGATGTACAGTCTGGTGTACTAACAAGAAGAATGACAAAGACTACAAATGAATAAGGGTTTATTAGTGCTGTTTATGAAGGGAAAGCTCATGAAGACCTTCATACTTGTTTGTTTGCTTGTTTCCTATCATAGGAAGAGCCCAAAAAGGTAATCCAAGCATTAAAAGATCCAAGATGGATAGAAGCTATTCAAGAAGAGCTTCTGCAGTTCAAGTTACAACAGGTTTGGACCTTGATGGATTTACCACATGGCAAAAAAGCCATTGGTACTAAATGGGTGTACAGGAACAAGAAAGATGAAAGAGTTATTGTGATTAGAAACAAGGTAAGGCTAGTTACACAGGGTTACACTCAAGAAGAGGGAATAGATTATGATGAGGTTTTTGCTCCAGTGGCTAGGATTAAAGCAATTGTAGGGAAGATCTATCTAGTTCTAGATCCTAACAAGTGGTTATCAGCGCCTGGAGTGAGCTATGATTAAGAAGAATCAATTGGTACCACAGACAAAACTTTGTTTCTCTAACTGTTTAACTATGTCAGAACCCTTGCCTACTATACCTACTCAGTCACCATTCCCTTATCTAACCTCTAATCAATCTGCTTCTCCTTCATTCACTTCACGATGATTCCTCGGAATCTTTATACCTGAACCCACACAACAAATGCCTACATTCACTTCAACTGCTTTTCACAACTGCTTTCTTCACAACAAATCTTATCTATTCTTCTCACACACCTGTATCTCATTTTCAACAGACTAACATACTCAGACCAACCAGATCTGGTCAGCAGCAAAAAGTTCCCTTAACAATGTTCCAGTCACAACGTTTCAACAGTTCCAAAACATCACTATCTCTTGCCAACATGCAAATTTCCTTATCTAGAGAGGACAATAACGAGATTATGGGCTATGAAAGATGGAAGTACTAGATACAGAATGCTGATCTTATCTTTGGGAGGATTGTCACCAAGGGAACAATCCAAAGAGGTTAGGAAAAGATGCGAAAAGGGAAACTACAATTAGTTCATCCTCCTGTCTCTCTTGATGAGCATGTTGTGTAACAAAGGGAAAATACAGGTGAGACGAGAACCTTGTTGCTTCAGGCTCACCTGAAGATCCTATGCCCGATTTTCATTTCATTTATGATGATGCAGGGATATCTTGGATGGCAGTTAAGGTAAGGATTTGGTGGGAATGAAGAATCGAGAAGATGAGGAAGACCATGCTCAAGCAGCAGTTTTACAGAATTCTCTGTGACTGAAGAAGAAAGGCCTACACAAGGGTTATGACAGGTTTAGATGATTATGAGCCCAGTTGAATCAAGTGCAGCAAGGTCGACAAATGATGACATCAACCTGATAGTTTCTAGACACTTCCTTCTTCGTGGGCACAATGTTGCCTGGAATTAAAAACAAGAGGTTGGCGCTTGATTCAATAAGCTTTGAGCATTATGTATAACAACTAGGTCACCTTGAACTTGATGTCAGAATTGGTCATAGTTATGGTGTGAAAGCTGCTGCTGCTCCTACTCATTCTGCTTTCATTGGAGCTGCCAGCTCTGGCTCAAAGCTTAATTTATTACATGATCAGTTCAGAGTATTATCCATCAGTTTCTCAGACTTATGGTGTTCTGACACATATGGAATTTGTGTTTTGCATTCTTTTTGTTGCTGGAGAAATAAACAGATCAAGAAATGATTTTGAAGACTTTGACCAGGATTGATCAGTGTCAGAGAGGGTAGAATTGACCTTAAAGTGGCAAATGGCTATGCTCTCCTTGAGGATTAACAGGTTTGAGAAGAAAGCAGGACGAAAGATGAACTACAACAATCAGCAACCTGCCAGATTTGACAGAAGGAGGTTCGAGCCTACAAATGTCTTCAATTGGGACATTTTGCTAGGGAGTGTAATGTGAAGACAATTGATGATAAGGCTAGGTATTCTGCCTTTAAGGTCACAGAAGTTAAGACAGACGAACCAAAGCTTTTGGACTTAGTTGATTCCCTACTTCCGAATTGGACCCTATCATGCGGGCAGAAAACAAGATGGTGAGGTTTGAGAAGTTATATGGGATGATGATGGACTTCATACTGATAATGGTGGTTGCAGGTGTTTCTGATGCTGCTGCTGAGTTAGCTATGTGAAGGATTTTCTAAGGCACAGAAATTGTCTCCTTGATGGTTGTGATTCTAAAATTAATGATCTTAATAATATGTATAATAATCTTGATAGATTGTATAATGATTGTTACATTAAAGTTCAGGCATATCAGAATGCTGTTAAAACATTAGAATTACAAAAGATTGGTACCATAAAACTCAGATTGCATTAGAATGAAAAGATTAGGGTTTTTATCTGCCTAATCTAGAAAACCCCACTAACACACTGAGGTATACTGAAAACATTTACATGATCAGGCACAAAAAAGAAAAGAAAGAATGGGAAGTTAAGTATGAAGCGACATTAGCTAGATTTGAAAAGTGGAAGGAGTCTTCCAAGAACTTGAACAAGTTGATAAATAGCTCTATGTCTACAAGAACTAAAATTGGTCTAGGATTTAAAGAGTACTTTGGAGAAGACGAAGTGTTTGATTTGTCTAGACCTAGTACCATGTACCCAGAACCTGTTGAGGAGGAGGTTAAACCTCTTTACTCATGGTTTGTCAAGGCTGGGGAGATGCATGCAGTTCCTCCCTCCATCACTGGAACTTATATGCCCATCCCATACAAGTCTGACATAGAGGAAACACAGGTAAGTTATGGTTCAAAGTCTGATAAATTATACTTTGGAATCTTTCAGAATCTAATGACTTTGTTCTTTGTATAACAGTGTACAAGTCTTCAGATCAGAGATATGCATTCCTGTAGATTCAAGCCTCAAGACCAAGACCAAAGACTTCCCACCTGCTGTTGATATCAAGACTTTGCCAGAGTCTGATGTTGAAGACCCAAATTCCACTGCTGGCAGTCCTAGTTTTTCTTGTTTGGAGAATGTAAAATCTCCTAGGATTTTTTGTAATAAAAGTGGAATGAACAATAGGAATGTGTGTAAAAACAATTATGTGCGTGTTAAGAAATGTTTTGTTTGTGGTAGTAAATTGCATTTGATTAAAGATTGTGACTTTTATAATTGTGTAGATTCTGTCCCTTGTAAATCTAAAGCAGCATCTGTTCCTGCTGGTAGTAGGAATTCGTCAGCATCTGTTACTGCTGGTGGATCTGATCCTGCTGCTAGTAGAAACAGACCAGCAGTCAATTCTGCTGGTAGACCAAATCCTACTGGAAGGGTTGGACAGGCAGCACATCTTGCCGCTGCTCAATCTAATCCTGCTGGTTGGTCTAAAAGACCAGCACCTGTTTCTGCTGGTTGGCTTAATCCTGCTGCTAGACCATATTTCAGACCATCATCTGTATATTTTAATAATATGTATTGGCCTGAATTATATGACCCTATGTATATGAATGAGGGACGATGGGGTACTGCTGTTAAGACCTCAGCAGGTTACTCTTGGAGAATAAAAGACCACATTGTTTTGGGGGTCCAGAGTAATGTGGATTGTTGTCATAATCTAACTGGGTTTCACACTTAATGATCCACAAGGCAGAGTCAAGTTAGATGGCTTGGGTTATATCAAGATGTATTAATGTTGTTGTTGTATGATTTGTAGGTTGATCCTAGTAAGATAAGGACATAGGTTAGTTGACAGTGGTTTATGCTCATGAAGTTATGACAGGGAACAAGGAGTAAGCTTGATGAATTTAGTGCAAGTCGAAGGGAAGGCATTGTCAAATTCTTGGAGGGTGAGATGGAAGTAATTTCCGGAAAAGGCTCACCATAAGGAATCAAATGCTTTGACTTTGAAAATGTCTTATATGTTGAAGAGCTGCAGCACTTAACTTGTTCTTTTATCTCAAATTGTGATAAATAAGAATAAAGTTCTCTTCACAGCCTGATTGGTTGTGCCTTACTGAAAATTTCCAATTTCCTGATTATGACAAGTCAGGTGGTGTACTCAGAATTCTAGGGAAGTGATCTTCTCCACCTTCAGAGCTCAGAACTACAACAGAACAAAATGTTACTTGTTTAGTAGCAAAAGCATACCTTGTTGATGAATTCCACCAGATGGCACAGAAGGATGGATCATGTGAACTTCAAAACAAATCACAAGTTAGCTAAGGAAAGGTCTGGTTGATCGGGTTACCTTCAAGGTGTTCACCAATGAACACAACTGTGTTGCTGCCTGCAACAAGGAAGCACATAAGGCTTCTTACAAGCATATTTCTGCTGGTGAGATGATTACTGAAAAACTCTGCAACCTGCTGCATATGGACCTTTTTGGTCTCTACCAATATAGGAGTATTGACCATGAAGTACTACTCATTAGTGGTTACTGATGACTTTAGCAGTTTACTTGGACTTCTTTTTGGGTTACTAAGGATGAATTCATTTTATGTCCTTAAAGAATGTATTGCCTTAATTAGAAAACCAACTAAATAAAAAGGTTAAGAATAAAGGTGTGTAATGGACAAAGTTCAAATAAAGGCAAAACTTATAGAACTTCTGTGGGAAAGGGAATTAAGAGGGACTTATAGTAATACCAGTAACCCCACAACTGGTTGGGGTTGTGTGAGGAAAAATAGGACTCTTATAGAGGCTGCTTGACCCATGTTGGCTGACTTAAATTTACTACCCATGTTTGGACTGTGGATGTTTGCATGGCTTTGCTATGTTTTAAACAGGGTGTCTATTACTAATCCCCATATAAAACACATTATGAATTAATATCTGGGAAGGTTCCGCAGATAGGTCTTCTTAAACTTTTGGGTGTCAAGTAATCTTCCTTTAATAAAGTAACCATTTGGGAAAATTTCGAGGGTAAGCCGATGAAGGTTTCTTGTTGGTTATGCCCAATAGCAAGGCTATAGGGTTTTAATTTAACTAAACAACGAGGGTAGAGGTAACCATGAATCTGAGATTTTTAGAAGATAACCCTTTGTTCAGGGAATTGGTATGAGTGGTAACTTTGATCTGACTATTTAACTGATTCATTAGGTTATACTGTTTTAAAACTGAAACTGAGGTACCAAGAAACTAACATAAATGCAGGTACAAAAGATCATGACTCAGATTCAGAAATGGATGAGCAAGTTGATAGTGGTTCCTTCATTTCCTTCTAACAGTTTTGTTGGTCCTTCATCCAAGCATTGGTCATGTGTTATGGAACGCAATGCAGTTTATGCTAGAAGAGCTTTGGTAAGCTTTAACGACAAGATATTGAAGTAGGATCGACTGCTGCACGGATATGGTTATTTGTTCTCACAAGAAACAGCAGAAATACTAAGTCAAGCGGAAAGCTGAAATTCAAAACCAAGGGCTGTTTGTTTCTGTCTGGATAGGGTTCTGCTGGCATTGACTTGCTGGTGGTGTATTGCTGGTTAGTACTTCTGCTTGTAGGATTCTGCTGGTGAGTTAATCCTGCTTGTGTCTTCAACCTGCTGGGTAGTTATGAACCTACTGGTTTGGCTAATCCTGCTAGGGGGGGGGGGGGACGTGGGTGATCCGTACATCTGTTTTGCTGATTCATTCCTGTACATGCTGAAGAGTCTACACTTAGCTCCTGGGTCAATCATTGGGCTCAGTGAAAAACACTACACGATTTCCAGTCCCTTCTGATGTGTGCAAGGATCAAATCTCATCTGGCATCTTCACATCTTCCTCTTATGATGATGATTTTCGTGCTACTCTTACAAATTTAGCACCTGCTGTGGAAGTGAATCCAGTTCCTACAAAAAGGGTGAACACAATTCATCCTCAGTCTCAGATTCTTGGTGATCTTGCTTCTCCAGTTCTGACAAGAAGCAGAGCTCACAAATCCAAGTTTGGTGAAAGTGCTTTCATTGGATATATTCAAGATCAACAAAGGACCAATCATACAGACCAACTCCATTGTCTGTCTGCTTGCTTCCTTTCTCAGTTAGAACCAACTAGTATAGCTAAAGCACTTGAGGATCCTGATTGGGTTGATGCTATGCAAGAAGAGATGCAACAGTTCATCAACCAGCAAGTATGGAAACTTGTCCCTCTACCTGATGGCAAACATGCAATAGGGACAAAATGGATTTTGAAGAACAAGAGGGATGCCAGAGGAATAGTTGTAAGGAATAAAGCAAGGTTGGTTGCACAGGGACACCGACAAGAGGAGGGCATTGATTACGATGAGGTATTTGCACCAGTGGCCAGAATAGAGGCTATCAGACTGTTTTTGGCTTTTGCTTCTTATATGGGCTTTCTGGTATATCAGCTGGATGTTAAGAGTGCCTTTCTCTATGGAGAAATTGAAGAAGAAGTGTATGTCACTCAGCCTAAAGGCTTTGAAGATCCTTACTTCCCAAAGCATGTATACAGAGTGGTTAAAGCTCTGTATGGACTTCATCAAGCACCTCGAGCCTGGTATGCAAGATTGTCTGCTTTTCTGTTACAACACAATTACAGAAGAGGTACTATTGACAAGACACTGTTCATCAAGAAAGATTCCAGGGATATACTTTTGGTACAGGTTTATGTGGATGACATCATCTTTGGGTCAACCAATAAAGCCTGGTGTGATGAATTTGAGGTGTTGATGAAAGGTGAATTTGAAATGAGTGCTATGGGAGAGATGACTTTCTTCTTAGGTCTACAGGTGAAACAGTTGCCTGATGGTATTTTTATCAGCCAAGACAAGTATGTTAAAGACATGCTTACTAAGTTCGACATGGAATCTGTAAGAACTGCAACAACACCCTATGAAGCTGCTAAGACCAAATTGAAAGATGAAACTGATCCTCCAGTTAATGTACATTTGTACAGATCCATGATTGGTTCACTTATGTATCTCACAGCTTCAAGACCTGACATAATGTTTGCAGTTAGTGCTTGTTCCAGACATCAAGTTACTCCACTGACTTCTCATCTGAATGCAGTCAAGAAAATTTTCAAGTATCTAAAAGGGCAACCAAAACTCGGCTTGTGGTACCCTAAAGATTCTCCCTTTCAGTTGGAAGCCTACAGTGACAGTGATTATGCTGGTTCTCATGGTGACCGGAAATCCACTACAGGTGGATGTCAATTTCTGGGCAGACGGTTAATTTCATGGCAGTGCAAGAAGCAGACTATTGTGGCTACTTCTTCTACAGAAGCCGAGTATGTTGCTGCTGCTAGCTGCTGTGCACAGGTACTCTGGATTCAGAACCAGTTGCTGGATTATGGATTCAACTTCATGAATACCAAAATCTTCATAGACAACCAGAGCACCATATGCATTGTGAAGAACCCAGTCTTTCATCAGAGGACCAAGCATATTGAGATTAGGCATCACTTTATAAGAGATGCCAATGAGAAGAACTTGATACAGGTGCTGAAGATTCACACCAATGATAATGTGGCTGATTTACTGACCAAGGCATTTGATGGACCAAGATTTGAGTATCTGGTGGTCCATATTGGGATGGTGAATCCCTCTTTCGTGAATTGAGGGGAGGTATAAGCCTAAGGGGAGGCTTGTTGTTGTATATTTGTATATTCTAACTTTCTTGCAGGTGGATATTTTGTTTTGTGGGATATTATTTTCCTGTGATTGCAGGTAGTCCATACTGCTGCTAGGTGTACATTCTTCCTGCTGACAGGATTGGTTTCTGCTGGTCGTACTATGATTCTGCTGGTAGTTATCCTTTCTGCTGGCTGAATAAATTCATGCTGCTGGAGTTGTTTATGCTGTCTATACATCTATTTATGCTGTTGAACTGGTTTGTGCTGGTGGTTTCATGTTCCTGCTGGCTGACTTATTTCTGCTGGTAGTAACCTGTTTCTGCTGTCTCAACTTAGTTTCTGCTGTGCTCAGTTTGATATTGCTGGTTGGTTGGTCTCTGCCACTAGTCACTTGGTTTCTGCTGGTAGTCTCCATTCCTGCTGGTGTAACAATGTATCTGCTGCCTGAATAGTTTGTGCTGCTCACATACTAATTCTGCTGCTTGACTTGTTTCTGCTGATTTTTTTAAGACTAGTTACTGCTGGAGACTCTCTACTCTGGTCTTAAAATAGAAGTTGAATAGTTTTTAGTTTTTTTAATTTCTATTATATGGGAGTTGGCGGTCACCACTTGCCTGAACAGGTGGCGGACAAGTTGATTTTCACTCAATTACTTCAACTTCCAAGGTTAAAATAGTAACCAATCAAAATTAAAATGTAACCTTTCACTCATAGGACACAATAACCTAAATTAATCCCAAATCAATTTATTCATCTTTCCACACATACACCAAAATCATTTTGCCTCACTGTATTACTCTTATCCTCACCTAAATCAATAATCACCAATGGCGGCACTCCAGTACAAAGATGATCACAACAAAATCGCTTACTTGGGGGGAGGGAACAGGCTCCGAGGACTTCACAGATATCCTCAGCTATTTGGACCACTCTCCATTAAGGTACGCTTTGACACATGGCCCCATCCGGTCGTGTTAGACGTCTTGGTCAAACATTTGGGCACATCGTTTTCGCCAAATGCTGCTGGGTCTCATAACCTAGTCGCCACTATTGACTCCTGTGGGTGATCGTGACTGAGTCCTCTCATTAGGACTCAGTTTACACAATAACGATGCCAAGGCATTTTTTGACATGCCCAATAGTGCAACTTCTTAGGGTATGAGGGTGATTGGGTATCCGACGGATCGGGGTCTTACCTTTCTTAAGCACCATTTATCTCCTCAATGGAGGATTTTCTGGTGCACACCCTTATGGCATTGTCTGAGCCCTAAGTCTGGAAGTTGGAATCAATTTCCTAGTTCCATTGCCACTAGCCCTTATTTGTTTTGTCGACTAGATAGTGATACAATTTCTCACTCGCTTTATTATAGAGTGGCAGATTGGGAGATGTTAAGGACAACAAAGAATAGATTTTTAATGTACCCAAGGTTTTTACAAATGATTGTGGCCATAGAGACTGCTGACCGAACCCCTAGACCAACATTTGGTTTTACTAGGAAACTGTTTGCTAACATGAAATTTAAATGGGAGGGTCAGCCAATGCCTTTGACACCCCTCATGCTTGCCATTGCTGCTGCTGGCGATGCTGCTGTTGAGGAAAATGCTGCTGCCCATGAAGCTGATGGTAGTACAGCTGAGGCACACCCTGAACCTCACTCTCCTCCGGTTTCCCCTGTTCGGGAACTCACACCGGAAGGCAGCTGAACAGAATGGAGTTCCCTAACCCTGTCTCACCTGTTACTGACTGGAGACCATGGCCTTCTGTTCCTGCACATTCTCCCATTAGGGATCCTACTCCTAAGCCTGCGTCTCCACCTACCCCGCCCGCTCAGACCTTTATGGTTGAGGAGCCATTAGTGTTTGGCCCTGCACCTAGATCAGCTGGGGATGTGGACCCTGATGTCATTGAATCAATTATTTTTGGTCCACCGCCCAGACCCCATAGTTATGTTGACCCTGACTTTGTGGAACCCATTATCTTTGGTCCCCAACCTAGGTCTGACAACTATCTTGAGCCTGAGGACCTTGATATTCTCCTTTCCATGGAAGATGACACCACTCATGGTGATCTCCATTGGAGTCACCTGTTCGGCCGATGATGCTCCTACACCAACAGCCGATGCTGCTGGTAGGGCAGAGGACCCTGGTCTACTAACTGCTTTATCTGCAAAGATTGACAGGTGTATGGGACGCATTGACTCCTTGGAAACTGAGTTGGGAACGTCGAAGAAAGTTATGGGGGGTGCTATTTTGACACTAGTTTCTAGAGTCAAGAAGCTAGAGAAAACGGTTAAGCAGTTGCGGACAACACGGTTGGTGGGTGATGTCCCTGCATCTGAAGGGGATGTGGACATTCAGGATGATGTTGACCTTGATGGATTATCACGTATGGCATCTGCAGCTCTCGGTCCTGATCACACTGCTGTTCCTTCTGAGAATGTGGAGGAACGCGAAGAGGAGGAGGTTCCTCTAAGGCGTAAGAGGTCTGCTTATCGCCGTGCCAGGACGGAGTTTTCTACACCAGCCTTTGAACAGTTTCTTTTTTTTTTTTTTTCAAGCTCCTCTTTCTGCTGGTCCTTCTGTTACTGCTGACAAGGGAAAGGCTC
This sequence comes from Tanacetum coccineum, assembly GCA_026074375.1. Taxonomy (NCBI): domain Eukaryota; kingdom Viridiplantae; phylum Streptophyta; class Magnoliopsida; order Asterales; family Asteraceae; genus Tanacetum; species Tanacetum coccineum. Next base: position 49,656 of record BQNB010018106.1, on the reverse strand, counting down.
CTATGCCTGATTTGGATATCCCTGCTGAGTTTCTTGCAAAGGATGCACAAGCCAGGAAACGCTTTGAAGAAGAACAGGCTAGTGAGCGACTGGTTCAACAGTTACAGGCTGAGGATTTGGTTCAAGAAGACTTGCCAAATGTTTCTGAAGAACGCGCAAAGGAATTAGATGATCTCATACTGCGTATGACAGAAACAGACTGGTTGAACTTGATGATGCAAGTCGCTCGATCCGCATGGCAAAAGAACTGTTGTGGCGCTGATGTCCAACGAGGGAACTTTATGAGCGCATGACCGCTATTCAGGAACGGAAGAAGCGAGCCTGGCAGATTTTACGGTTCGAGCTCTCAGGGAAAGCATTTGAAGAAATCTGAGGTCACACAGCTGATGCGCAACTTGGTTAAAAATCAATGGTGTGCAGCTCATAATGGTACCATTACAATGAAAGACGTCAAGGCTATGAATCAAAAACAGTTGGTTGAAGAGTACGAATATATTTGTAGACGTCTTGAAAAGGATCGCTTGTTAAGTGCTCAGTACAACCTGTTTCGACCCAAGCCTGTCATTACTGAGCCTCCTTCTAAGCGACAAAGGGTTGAACGTGCGACTTCACAGCCAGCTAGTGTTCCTGCTGCTACAACTCATACTGCTGATGATCCTGATTCTGCTGGTGGTGGTACTTCTAATCCTGCTGGTAGTGCATTTGGTGCCCCAGTTTCTGACTCGACTGTCCCCACTCCAGCAGCAATGGATTCTGCTGGTTCACACCATGAGAGTGGGGTTTCACCATTTGCAGATTCTGCTGATAGTTCTTCACCATCAAATGTTCCGTTTGAATCCACATCAGGGGGTATTCTTGATTTTTTTTCTTGACAGTGATGAGGACGAGCAGATTGGTGTGTCTCGAGTTGCTGCTGACCCTGACTCGGATGATGACGTGCTTGCTGAGATTATCTTTCGGGGTAAGTCCATTTCGGGTGATGGCGTTGTATTTGTGGACACACTCCCTGATGATGAGATTGTTGATCCACGGGTTAAGGTTGAAACTGTTTCTGATTATGCCTCTTCTCCTCCTCGGTCTCGTCGTAAACACCGTGGGGTGAGAAGTGATGACTTTTTATGGGATAAACCAGTTGAAGATTTTTTCAGTTCTGAGAGTGAGAGTGATGATGACATGGACAATTATATCCCCCTATTCGTATGTGCATTAAAGATTGGGAGATTGTGCTTGCCCACCGGAGGGGGGGCCACTTATTATCATGTATATTATCAGGAGAACCGACGGCAAAAGTCCTTTATCTACTTGAAACAGTTGCTACCTCATGTCTATCGTGAGGATCTCCTTCTTTTGCGTCGACGGATGAATAGGTACTTTCGGCTAAACCCAGATGTAGATGTTGGATTAGATCTCTGGAGGGATGTAAATCTGTTGTGTCAATCACTTCATTCTGATGATGTGGAAGACTTTTGGCGTACACAAGATGAATGGATTGTGAGCAGCTGGCAGTTGTATCCTAAGAGTTCTGTTCATGTCCTGGATTTGACGAATGGGAAGACTGTGTATATGTTCGTGGACAAGGTCTATCCTATCCGGGCGACTCTGCTTGAACGTATGTTACGCCACAGGCTCACAGTTCCACCCTCGTATTGTCGGGATGTTGTTGTTGCTGGCAATATAATTCAGACGGTCCAGGATGGTTTAAGGCAAGCATATGAGTGTCTTGCATCTGCCCCTATGTAAGTTGTTTCTATGTTTGTGTTTGTAGTTATTTCAATAGTTTAGTTGATTTATTATTATTAAAAATATATATATATATATATATATATATATATATATATATATATATATATATATATATATATATATAGCAATTAACATCCTTAGATTTAGATACATCCCTGTAATAGTTTAGTAAAAATTTAGTGTTGCATAATTTTGGTGTTAGTGCTTGCACTGCACGACAAATGGTTTTCAGCTCACCATGGCTAACAGCCAAGAAAGAGTCTGGCTCACCATTGCAAACGGCTTTGGTGTGTAACTCAAATCCGTTGATAGCTGTAAGGGTTTGCTAAAAATCCTATGGCCTTCACTCACCATGTTCTTGTAACAAAGAGTGGCTAGTCCAAGAGGGTACGGCTCTTGGTAAAGACCTTCTCAAATCCGTTGATGGTTGCCAGGTTACCAAAAACTGGATGGTATTCATTTTCCATGTTCCTGTTGGGATGAAAAATGACTAGTCCAAGAGGGTACGGCTCTTGGTAAAGACTTTCTCAAATCCGTTGATAGTTGACAATTTACTAAAAATTGTATGGTTATCGACTCACCATATTACTCTGTGTATGAAGAGTAGCTAGTCTGAGCAAACGGCTACAGGTAAAGGACATGTCCAAATCTCGTAGCATTTCTGTGACAGTATTTCCAAAAACTGTTAGGGTATATTCCCAATCACCCTTGATTCAAGTCTGAAGAAATTGGACTGGTTTTTGCTACACCAGGGTGTTAAGTTTTTTTCCACCAAAGTATCACTAGCCCAAGAGTGAGTAGCTACTTGGTAAAGGCTTATCAAATCTACTTATGTTGCTGCAAAGACTGGAAGCTGCTGTTCTTTGACCATGCTACTTCATTTGATTCTGCTGTTCATCGAGTTCATGCTGTTTCTTTTGATGCTGCTGTTTTGGATACTGCTGCTCCGGTTTCTGCTGCTTGTGGTTACATTGTATCTGCTGGTATTTACGATGCTGCTGGTTCGTCTGTTCTTGCTGTCTTCATCAATATTTGCTGCATACTTTGTTTCTGCTGCCACTCAATCCTCTTGCTTCGCGAAGATCTATCTAGAAACTTGGAATTAACGGAGTCAACACCAAGTTTAGGGGAGGATTGTTGGGAATAATTGAAAACGACTAAGTGTCGTTTCTGCTGTTAGAGATGTTCGTTTCTGCTGATGGCATTAAGTCGTTCCTGCTGATTATGTTTCTGCTGGTCATGTTCTCGTTTCTGCTGACAGAGATAGAATCTGCTGATCTTATTTATAGACGTGATTAATGTAATTAAGGAATTATAGTTATATTCTAGAATTATCTCATTAATATAGGAATGAGATATATTAGGAAGAGATTGATGTTTATCTCTTACGCGTTTTTAGGAATCTTGTTGAGCAATTTAGGGTTTCTTCTCTATAAAAGAAACCTTTAGCATTAGGGTTTGGCACCGATTACAAAATACAAAAACAATTTATTATTAATAGAGAGATCCATAGAGGATCGTTGTTTATACTTGTTCTTCTTTATACTGCATTGTTTAGTTTCCGCCTAAACAATTGTTAGAGTCTCTCACGTATATACTTGTGATTACATAAGTACTATACAACCACGAAGGCTAGAAGATCTATCTAGTTTCAGATCCTAACATACTGTAAATTCTTAACACATAAAGAATTCTCAACAAACCTAAGGATATCAGCATATTGTAATCGTGTTCTGATACTAAACTAGTTAGCCAAACAACTAATAGCAACATGATGACTGAACCTATTAAACTCCAATATAATTCAGAAAAAGTGCGGCTGATGGTAGTACTATAACTGTGCAGCAAAAAATACCAGCTAACCCAAATAGAAACAACAAACAAACAACAAGGATACTGCATCAGATGGAACCAAAAAGCCAAAGCAATATCAAACCTGGTGTAAAAGTAAAAATCATTCTTCATCTTCATGACCGAAATTGTATAAGGATAAATAACAGACCATTAATAGCAATAAAGAAACCAAATGAACCAATTTAGCCACATACATGGAAACTAAACACCTAATCATTCTTCATCTTCAAAATCAAGTGCATTATATGTACAACCAAGCAAACAAGCACTTTTTGACACGTAATGCAGCCTGCGCGTAACCTAATTCAGCTTTATACATGACAACTAAACACTTATTGAATCACAATTCAAAACCAAGTGCATCTTCCATACAACCAAGTAAACAAACATATTTCGACACATAATGCAACCTACTGCATCCCAATTCAAAAACCAATTGCATCAATATTTTAAACCAATTGAATTATGCATATAGATTGGCATATCAACACCTTTTGACATGTAAAACACCATACGCGTGACCTAATCAAACCTTAGATGCCATATATAAGAACCTACTGCATCAATGTTATATTTTTACTGCATTACATTTATATTCTGCTACATTACTATTATTTTATATTCTTCTGCATTACAGTTATTATGTTATATATCGTATTATACATTACAATAATTTTCTACTACATTACAGTTATATTGTACTGCATTACTGTTATTTTATATTCTACTGCATTACAGTTATTTTGTTAGTGCATTACAGTTCATGAAACCAGATACCTATTCACCCCCAAACCTCTCCACACCACATTCAATTTCAAACAAAACACGCGATAAATAGGCCATTATACTTTTAAACAACATGCATCAATATTTTAAACCGAACATGCATTATTGTTATCCTAAATAGGCTATAACACATTCGACTCCAGTAAAAACACCTACGTGTGACACCTATATAAACACTATATGCTATATAGAAACATACTACTGTCATGTGTTTAAATCACCCCCGGCCCCCATTACTGCCCTATCACAATAGGGCAATATCAACAACTTTCAAACATCGTAAAAACACCACGTGTGATATCAAACCTTATAGCCATATATAAGAACTACTACAAAATGTTACTCCTAATTTAAACTAAACATTATGCATACAACTAGAGCATATCAACACTTTAGACATGCTACAAACTAGCGCCTCTCACGCGTGACTGATGAACATTGTGTAATGCCACATATAAGCACCTAGTGCATCAATATTTTAAACCAACTGCATTATGCGTACAAATAGGCATATTAATACCTTTCAACATGCAAAACATCCTACGCGTGACCTAATAAAACCTTATATGCCACAAATAAGCACATACTGAATCAATATCTTAAGCCAACTCATTATACATACAAATACACATACCACCTTATGACGCGTATAACACACTACATATAACCTAATCAAACCTTATATGTCATAGATAAGTACCTACTGCATCGATGTTTTAACCTAACTACATTATGCATACAAATACGTATACCAATACCTTTCGACATGTAAAACACCCTACATGTGATCTAATCGAAGCTTATATGCCACAAATAAGAGCCTATTGTATCAATGTTTTAAATCAACTGCACTATACATACAAATACGTATATCAACACTTTTTGGCATGTAAAATACCATACTTGTAACCTAATCAAACCTTATATGCCACAAATTAGAACCTATTGCATCAATATTTTAAGCCAACTGCATTATACATACAAATACGCATACCAACACTTTTCGACATATAAAACACCCTACGTCTGACGTAATCGAACCTTATATGCCATCAATATCAATCTACGGCATCAATGTTATAAGCCAACTGCATTATACATACAATGCATACAAACATATTTTCACACATAAGGAAACTTACAATTAGCCTAATTCATTCTTTATATGTGACAACAAAAAACCTACTGCATCTTAGTTTTCCAGTGCATCGCACATACAACCAAACTTACAGATATATTTACACATACAAAACAACATACGCTTATCCTATTTCATCCTTATACATGACATCTAAAAACTACCGCATCTGAGTTTAAAATCTAGTGCATCGTACATACATCCAAGAACACATAATCGATTCTAAAAAAAATTTAAATTTAAAAATTAATCTTACAAGGTAGTCTCGATTTATGTCAAAAAGATTGTATATTCGTCTTCCTCATTGTTCATGATTTATGGTGGTTGATGCAGCAACAACTTCGATTTTAGGTTAATGATAACGATTGAATCAACGATTTACAGTTTGTGATTGAGTAACGATTGTGATTTGTGACAACAATTCGATGATTCAACGGTATGATGAAGTAAATATGTGTGAATTAAGATCAAAACATGATGAAGATCTGTCTGAAATTTTAAAGAGAGAAAGTGTGCACTTTTAGAGAGAGAGAATTAGATCGATGTTTATTCTGAGATAGAATGAATGGTTGTATTTGTTAATTACACTATTATCCAATTGACATTGAAGTTTTGAGTATTTACAAAATTGCCACCTCTTTTTGATCTTGCAAAATTTAATCTAATGGCTGAGATTCTTTCTTACCTTTTTTATTATAACTTTTTTTTATTATAACCTCACCTTATATATATATATATATATATATATATATATATATATTATATACTATATATATAATATATATATATTTTTACACACAACACATATATATTGTATACATGTATATATATATATAGATGTATATATATATATATATATATATATATATATATATACATGTATATATATATATTATATTATATATATGCATATTTAGTTATGATCTATATATACATGTATATATATATTAATTATATATATTATACATGGTATACAATATATACATGTTCTACATTATATATACATGTATACATATATATACATGTATACATATATATACATGTATACATATATATACATGTATATATATATATATATATATATATACATGTATATATATATATATATATATATATATATATATATATATATATACGACGTATTAAGGCAACACCTATAAGCCGTATCAACTGTTTTTAACTTAGATTGACTAAGTCAACAATTCTGTCCAATACGCTGTATTGGACAATTCTATATACGGCGTATCAAGTGTGGGTATAAAAACCCAGCTTACACCGAATACTTTTCACACATACCTTTTTACTCTCAATCAAAAATAAATTAACCGCCCCTTAATAATCTCGGGGATCAATTCCTAAGTATTTTCATCCTACCAATTACGAGGTATGTTATAATTTACTCTACTATCTTTCTTTTCTTTTTCAAATTGGATTAAGGTTAGGGTTTAGATTTAGGGGTTTCGCGTTTTTGCCAATTATACCTTATGTGCGCTCCCATTGCATTTGATAACTTCGTTGAAATGCGTATTTGTGACTATTAGGGTCGAGGGGTCAAACGGGTAGAAACGGGGAAACCCATTTAGTTTTTAACTGCAGAAATGATACGGCGTATACCCTAGAAACGTATTCGGCGTATCGAACATTTTTACCTAAAAATACAACGTATCCATTCTTATGGATACGGCATATCATCTGTCAGTCTCCCAATACTCCGTATTATACCTAACAGATACGAAGTATTCACCCAATCCTGTATACGGCGTATCTACATACTCATATGCCGTATTAACCCCTTGATCAGAATGATTTAATTTTTCTATACACTGATTCCATTTATTCTGTAGATATGGCACCTTTACCACCTAGAGATCAGAGACACCGTGGCTCAGGTACCAAGTTGAGGGGTACACCGAGGATATCGTGCACAACTTCGAGCAGAGACTTGAGACGGTATTTAGCAAGTCAGTCAACCGGGTGCATGTACTAGATTTTGCTGGGTTGACCGAGGGGATGAGGCAGACTTTAGCTGGTAGGTTGAGGATGGTTTATACAGGGGATGACGGGCAGGAGTTGTTTACTAGTCACGCATGGAAGACAGTTTAATATCAGGGGACCATTAGTTCGAGAGTTTACACTTGAGTTCCTTAGTACGTGCAGGATGAGTGATACAGAGATGGGTTTAGATGCTATTGATACCCTAGGTTTTCAGCTAGGTAGAGCTAGACGTAGGATGACTTGGAGGCAGTTTATTATGGTGTTAGGTTTACATACCGCCAAGGAGATGGCGAAGGATGGTTTTCAAGCATATTGTTTGGGGAGTGAGAGAGTGATCCCTGATAAGGGGGATCTTAGGGATTACTGGATTAAGATTTCATCGGACAAGGATTTTCTAGGGCCGGCTTCCTCTTATGTTTACATGAAAGACCCTGTGAGGAGATTATGCCACAGGATGATATCTTATAACATTTCTGGCAGAGGACAGGCACCTGAGAAGGTGACCGGTATCGATCTTTTTTATCTTAAAAGCATGGACCGAGGGACTGCAAACATCTCATATTTGTTAGCATGGTACTTGTTTAGGCATACTAAGGGGAGGAAGAGTAGAGCTAGGTCTTTTGGAAGACACTTCATTGGGCGTCTTGCTACTAATTTTGGCCTGGTTAGTGATGAGAGATTGAGAGGTTTGTCGATGATTACCCGTGAGCTCCCTATGATCGATTTACATGAGCTTGTTAGGCTCAACATTTGTAAGAGGCTCGGTGATACGTGGGCTTGGATAGCCTTGGGACCAGAGAGGCGGTCGGATGCTGTTGCTAGTTCCCTTGAGGCCACTAGGGATGCTCCTGCAGTTGATGAGGGTGCTCCAGCTGATCCAGCACCTATGCAGGCACCTCAGCCACCACATGCTGCCCCCAGGACTATGCCTTAGAGGATTGCAAGGCTCGAGGAGGAGGTGCACGAGTTACGGTGGAGCATTGCGAGACTGCGTGGAGATGTTGACAGATTAATCACTGATCAGGGTAGGTTCGCTACCTGGATGGTTAGTTGCATGACTCAACTGATGGATGCTAGTGTTCGCACCTACCAGGCCTTCGACAGCACTCTCGTAGGTAGCTCGCGGTTTCCCTACCAGAGACGTACCAAATGTAGGACCAGCGACGCCAGCACCTCAGTTCCACAGCTATATCCATATATACTCTCTCCCTTACTTTTGATCTTATGTACAGTTATTTATATCGTGGTGTATCTAAATTTAAAATAGGTTACCTTTCGTATCTATATCACGATGTGATGATTTTTGTGATTTGATTGTGCATGATGAAAACAAGCTCAGCAATAAGTTCAAAAATTTAGCTCATTAATTACAGACTCAAGGACCATTTCCATAACAAGAATGAAGCTGAGAAGAGAGAGTCTAACTTAAAGACTAATTAAAAGAAAAGTGCTTACCGGGAGACAACCCGGCTATTTTTAATTGTTTGTAATTTTAATTGTTTGTCGAGTCTGTCTTCCCAGACATTCAATACGGCGTATTGAACCTCTATGGATACGCCGTATCGACCTGTTTGGACGTTATTAGTCCTTTAATTTCTGCATTTAAATTCCTGCAAACTATAAAACATTTGTTTTTACAGGATGCAATACAACGTATCCTTGGGTTTGGGATACGATGTATTGCCTACCTGTACAGTATGTGTGTTTATTTTTTTGCATTGTAACAATTGTAAAACTGAGATAGGAATTGCACGTTTTATCTTCTAAACTTTTATGCAGGACCTTGCTGTAAAGAAATCGACTAATTGGTGATGGTATACTCTAGAAAAAAGACGTGTGTTGAACTCATACGGTCATTTTGACGCCTCTTTAACAATGTGACAACCGTTTATTTTTGAGGTCAGTAACCGAAAGCAAACAAATGCTATTTTGACTCCTTAAATTATTTGTTGAGTCACTTTTATGTGGTCATATTATTTTTAGCGCTTGACGCTTGTTTTATTAGGAAACCTAGTTATACGAACACACTTGTGACCTAACGATCCTAGTTAACGGTCCTAAAGACCAACGATATGCTCAAAGGTCATTTGAACAATGTCAATAATCATAAATAAACATAATTCATTTAGTTTTATAAACTTAGGTCACCTTATAAAGTCACCCCTTCTACGTCTCCCGGTAACCCTGATATTTCGTTAACTTTTGTGTTTTTGCATTTACACTTTTAATAACGGACCAAACACACTTCAAGACTACCTAAATGAATAAATTCACTCTTAATGAATATTAATTAACACATTTTACATTTAATCTATATATCATTACACACTATACATTTTTACACAAATATTATACCTTTAACATACAAATTATTACATATACTAAACAAATACCTACAAAATAAAATAAAATACCAAAAATTAGTATTTTTGCCTCCTTAGGACCCCTAAAAACCGTCCTCCCACCCCTCATATTAACCAATAGAAGATGTTGCTTCTTCACTCTTACACTTAATCTCTTTTACACTACCAATACCTTATCATTTCATCTCATAACTCTCTCTATCACACACACTCTTCTCTACTTTCTCTCACACTCAAAAATCTGTATCTTCTTCCTCCCCACTCTCTAAATTCAGCCAAGAACAATTACCACACAAATCATATCAAAAATCTTGATTAAACACAAGAAAAACACTCAAAAGGGCTTATTTCATCACCCTCTACAAGTTACTTCGGTCGTTTTTCATTCAAGGGGTTATCTTAAAGAAGTTATTCTTCTCAGACTCCTCTACATCTTTCTATTTTATTGGTGTTCACATAGGTAAGATAAGGGCACAAGACTCCTTGTGCTCATCTTGTACCCGAAAGGTGCCTTTTAGCGCTCAACCGTAAGTTTTTGGGTCATTTTAGGTAATTTTAGGTTTGAAAACGTAAAGGGAATTTTGATTCATGTTAATATTGAGATTAGGATGTTAAAATGATGTTAAGGAATGAATAAAATGAGGTTGAAATTTGTTTAGGTCGTTATGGGTGTTTGGATAGTGAACTAGTGATTAAAATGAGCATAAGTCTTGTTTGGGAATATTTTGGTACATGCATTAAGATGGATTTTTGATCACATAACCTACTGATATTATTAAACTAAAATGATGGTAAGATATGTATAAAATGAGTTTGGGTCTTGTTTGGATCATTCGGGAGTGTTTGGGTACAAAACTAGTCACTTGAAATGGGTTAATTATAAGAAAAGCTTGCTGATTGAATTTGTAAGTCCAATTCTTTAGGTCATAACTTAGTCATAAAAGATGATATTGAGGTTATTCTTGAGCCTAAAATTAATTACTTTAAAATACCTTTCCAACCATATAAGTTTGGCAGAAAGATTATTTAATTTGATCATTCAAAATGGTCATATAAACTCAGGTGTCAAAACTGTCCATTTTTCCAAATTTAAACAAGTGTAATGTTTGAGTTATAAATCACCCATACTTTCAAATGAAGCTTTAAAAATCGAAAGGGAACTAAACCATAATATTTTTATGATGTCACTAAAAGCCCAGAACCCACATTCAAAGTTAAACCTATTTTATGGCATGTACAAGACGGTGTGTCCAGAACTAAGTTTAGAACATGTATGAGCCATTTGGCTTGGTTAAAGTCATGGAAAAGATCTATAAAACTTTATGAATACTCTAAACACATAATATTAAAATGTATGTAAAGGGTTTGAACCATAAATAATTATTACATGGTCAAACGGCTACTCTAAGTGGTCGAGTATTCGGGATAGATTTGGTATTTTACGTACATTGTGAAAAACGGCTTTTAGGAACAAACTAAATATTGACACAACCAATAGACTATAAAAATTGTCTGAGCATATCGTATAGGATCTAATTAGGTATATTTACTTGTCTTAGGTTGCGAGTAGAAGGTTTCGTATTCGTTTGGGTTCCTACTTGTTTGTGATTTGCCGGGAAATCATCGTTTTGCTCTAACTTTTGAGGTGAGTTTCTCACAGCCCTCTTTTACTGTTTTTAAGATTTTGGGGTGAAAAGCATGATGTTGTCTATTTGACTACTATGCTCGTACTTGTGTGTGTTTAAACTTTTGAACATACTTAAACTTATTGAATTGATTTGAACTTGTTAAACTTTGAAAACGTGTTGAACTTGAACTTGTTATGTATGTTGTTGTATGCTTAGAACCCGCCACTACTTTAAGCTCACTATATCCCCCTCAACGGAATTGAGACATTAGTACTTATGGATAGCGCTATTAGGAGGTTAGCCCCTCCTCACTCCCACCATAAACGGGGTGCATGGTACTAGAACATAAGACTTGTGTTGTGACACTTGTCTAGTGTAGGGTTGCTACACTAGGTGAATGGAACTTTGGAACTAAAAGGCTGAATGCGTTAAGTAGTTCCTCGCATAAACATTATAGCATAGATATATATTGATTTATGTTACGTTACTTTAGGTAACGAGAACTGTCTTTGGAAACTTGAGTCATTTTGGACTCTCGACTTGTTTGGAAACTGATATCGGTTTGGACAACTAATATTGGACATCTACTCTTTTATAAAACTATTTTATGTACATAATCCTGTGAGCTGACCAACTATTTTCAATTGTTGACTATTTTTATCATGCTTTTCAGGTGACCTTCCTAAAGTGGAAACTTATCACATTTTCATTTTACATCTACAAGATGTCTCCTTGCTTTCGAAGTTCATGTCTTTTGGGATAACCATGTTCGAAAGAATAAAACAACTTATGTTAAGTTTGTACTTTTTAAACTTATGCTTGGAAATGTTATAATTTGGTTATTTTTCTTTTAACTTAATTTATGTATGGTGTTTATCTATCATCTTGTGTGATGTTTATTGATACGTCACACCTTGCGTTTCCGCTTTTGGCGGGGTGTGACAGATTGGTAATCAGAGCCTAAGGTTATAGAGAACGTCGATTTTTCAAAAATAAAAATCCGAACTATAACCAAAATGATTTTTTTTTTCTAAAAACACCAAACATGAAACGAGTCGACTAGTCCGAGTGGTTACATCATTAGACCTAAATTAGACATAACTTGATCAACTATGTCTAATTTAGGGAGTATCATGCAACACTGGGTATAGTCATTATATTAAACAAGTTTAAGAACCGACTTTCCACTTTGGTCACTGAAAAGCATACTAGAAATTATGTGCACCGTACACTGCATACTTTTAGATGTCTAATATTTGTGCTTAAATACATCATGATTGTCTCTGATTGATTTATTGATATCCTGAGTTTGCTTTTACATCGGTTACTGTTGTCACACTGTCCCTAAGCACATTATTATTATGGACACCGTTACAGTCACAGTATGTCCCATAGATCGTTTTCATACGTTGACAATTCCGCGAGTGAGTCACGACGTACACTTAACTACTCTTCATATCCTTACCCTGCTTAAGACCTTGATGAGGACTCATTGATAGATTCCGAGTCAGAGCTCGAGGTGAGCAGCACGTGAACTACGTATGCACGACATGTAAAGACGTTCGTTCTTTGCCATTAGAGCTATGTCGACCTTTATTTTGGTCACGTCTCCATCATATTTCGTCATATTATTAAGCCAACCGTTTTGGCTGCGAATGTGAGTAGGAGTGCTTGACCGCAAACACCGTGTTTAGTGATTCAAGATTTTATTCCTGAGCGACCCCAAAGTTGAGTCAATTTTTCAAAAAACATTGAGCCTTTTATAAACTTCTAACTTAAGTTCATGACAGTTCTTGTTTGATGAGTTGTGAAATTAAGATTCAAGTTGCTACTTGGCTTAAGGCCTTTGAAGAATTTGCTTGAGGATGGGCAAGGCTTGGATGATGTGATTTGGATATACTTTCTACACTCGTAGTATTTTTATGTTGTTTTTATAACGCTATGTTTCTAAGCGTACTTTTACCTCAGTCATATTTCAATCTCAATATGACACAAAAATTGTTTTTCCCCATGCCAACTCTGGCATTTAATAGGGTATATGACCCTACCGTGCGTATTGTAAACGACTATTTCTCATCCACTATGTGGATTGACATCTTTTTTATCGTGGAAACCTGTTACTTAAATGTTTCATTCTTAAAAATGTTTGATGAGAGGGATTACGTCATTAGTTGCCTTAGGAGCAACTCGCCTTGGAGTGTTACCACTCTAGTTGTTTGGTTGTATGACCATCTCATAGAAGACCCCTTTGAGATAGAAGGATTGATACGAGAACGAGAACCTTATACTTGATACTGGTTAATTGTGTAACCATGATAACAAGTTTCGTCTTGGCGTTCGTGTTTCGGAGATGGTACTTATTTGGACGAGTTGAAGTCCTTTGGTAACAAAACATGTAAAAGTGAGATACTTTTCGAACACTTCTTTTTTAAAAACATGATGAATTAGTATTTTTCAACGGCTACATCGTTTAGCGTCAAAACTTATGTATTATAAGGCACATGTGAACATCAAATTTTGTTGAATATTATTATTCAACCCACATTCGGAAAAATGTTTTTATTAACAATATATAAATTTCTTTTTAACCGGTTTCATTGTGTTTAGTTATTATGACTTCAAATTTTTGAAAAACTTTATTATGACTCAAAATTTCAAAAATCATTATTCGACGTCAACTTTTCTAAAAAAAAATAAAACAAATAATAATAATAATAATCTATATTTTATGTTACTTGAAATACATTTTTGGTCAAAAACCTTTTTATTAAGATTTATGTTGGAAACCAACCTTGTTGTAAGTTACTACGAAATACAAACTTTTTGGCAGACATATCTTTTTGGATGATAATTATTGAGGAAGTTTTGAAACTATATATGTGAGAACGTTTATCTTTTTCTCTAAATAAACTTTCGTCGCAACTATGTTTGAACGAATGTTATTTCATTTTAAGATGCATCATATATATGCACGGTACTCGAACTATACTTTGGTCAAATTACTTACTCGACAAATATTATGGACAAATTTAAAACCATGTCTCCAAGATGAAACACGCGCAACACATGAATGAATATTAGACACCAATTATTTTACATATGTATCTTACAAACCTAGAACGGATACGAGTCTGAACCGCCCAAACCCTGTGCTAGCTATCAAAGTAAATTATGACCAAGGGAACAATAGGAATCAGGCACGTGATAGTTCCTTCGCCATAGGTACTGTTGAAGGTCAGCAAGATCCAAACGTCATGACAAGTACTTTTTCTTTCATCGATCATTTTCTACCGTAATATTCGATTCGAATGCCTATTTTTAGTTTTATTTCTACCGACTTCTTTCCCTTAATTAACTCGAAACCTAGTGTTATAAACCTCGATTATGAAATTTAAATTGCTAACTGACTAAAGTTAAAAACCAACAAGATTGTCCGCGGATGTGGACTAGAACTAGAATGTCATACATTTCTTATCGACTTGATCCCTTTCGGACATAGTAATTTTGATGTGAATGTAGGAATGGATTGGTTATCCAAGCTTAAGGCAAAGATAGTTTGTTTTGAGAAAATTCTCCAAATCCCGTTATCTAACAGAGAGATTTTGGAAGTTCATGGAGAACGGCCCGAAGGAAACCTGAAACAGTTGATGACCATGAAAGTAGACGAGTAAAGGTTGAAGACATCCCTGTTATACGTAACTACCCGGGTGTGTTTCCGAAAGATCTATCAGGTTTACCCCTATCTCGCGAATTAGAGTTTCGCATAGATCTTATTCCTGGAGCTATGCCTGTTGCAAAATCACTTTACCGATTGGAACCTACGAAATTGCAAGAGCTGTCAAACCAAATTAAGGAGATCCAAGACAAAGGTTTCATACAACCTAGTTCTTCACCTTGGGGAGCTCTAGTATTTTTTGTTAAAAAGAAGGATGGTTTATTCCGTATGTACATATACTATCGGGAACTGAACAAGCTAACTATCAAGAACTGTTACCCTCTTCCCAGGATCAATGACTTGTTCGACCAGTTTCCAGGGTCATGGTATTTTCTAAAAATAGACCTTCGATCTGGCTATCATTAGTTGAGAGTACGCAAAGAAGGCATTCCCAAAACTGCATTCAGGATGAGGTATGGACATTTTGAATTCACGGTCATGCCTTTCGGTCTGACTAACGCTCCCGCGGTATTCATGGACCTTATGAACCGCATATGTAAGTCGTATCTTGATAAGTTTGTCATTGTCTTTATTGACGACATCCTGATTTATTCAAAGTACAAAGAGGAGCATGAAGTTCACCTGAAGTTGATATTAGAGTTGCTTGAACGACATAAATTGTTCGGGAAAATCTCAAAATGTGAATTTGGGTACAATAGGTTTGTTTTCTTGGACATGAAGTGAACAATGAAGGTATCCATGTAGATCCCAGCAAAATTAAAGCAGTAAAGAACTGGAAGCCCCTAAAGACCCCAACCGAGATCCGTTCATTCTTAGGATTGGCGGGATGTTATAGGCGATTTATCCTAAATTTTTCTAAGATTTCAAAGCCTCCCACCTTATTGACTCAAAAAGATAAGAAATTAGAGTGGGGCGATAAGCAAGAGAACACCTTTCAGACACTGAAGGGCACATTGTGTGATGCCCTGATTCTGGCATTTCCCGAAGGCGCATATGATTTTGTAGTTTATTGTGACGCATCGAACCAAGGTTTTGGTTTCGTATTGATGCAGAGAAACAAAGTCATTGCATACGCATCTAGACAACTCAAAATCCATGAGAAAAACTATATCACTCATGATTTAGAGTTAGGCGCAGTGTTATTCGCTCTTAAATGTGGGGACACTACTTGTACGGAACAAAGAGTATTATCTACACTGACCATAAAAGCCTTCTGCACATTTTCTATCAAAAAGAGTTAAATATACGTCAAAGACGATGGATAGAACTTTTCAGCGATTATGACTGTGAGATTCACTACCACCTACGTAAAGCGAACGTAGTAGCTGATGCATTGAGCAGGAAGGAGTGGATGAAACCAAGATGAGTTAGAGCCATGAGCATGACAATCTCCTCTAGCATTAAGGCGAGGATATTAGAAGCACGGAACGAAGCTTCCAAGGACGTCGACACTCCAACAGAAATGTTGTGAGGATTGGACAAACAGTTTGAAAGAAAAGAAGATGGTGGATTGTACTTTGTTGAGCGAATATGGGTGCCAGCATATGGAAATTTGAGAACTTTAATCATGGATGAAGCCCATACAACAAAGTATTATGTACGTCCTGGAGCAGATAAGATGTACTATGATCTACGAGACTTATATTGGTGGCCTAGAATGAAGAGGGACATTGCTACGTATGTTAGTAAGTGTTTGACTTGCTCTAAGGTCAAAGCAAAACACCAAAAACCCTCATGATTGCTTCAATAGCCAAAGATTCCCGAGTGGAAGTGGGAAAAGATCACTATGGATTTTATAATTAAGCTATCGAGAACCAGTAATGGACACGACTAAATTTAGGTCATTATCGATCGACTGACCAAGTCGGCATATTTCTTAGCAGTCCATGAAGATTACAAGACAGAAAAGTTGGCAAGACTGTACATCAACGATATAGTAAAGAGGCATGGTGTTCCTGTGTCAATTATATCTGATCGTGACAGTCATTTCACATCACAATTTTGGCAATCGCTACAGAAAGCATTAGGAACACAACTGGATTTGAGTACTGCTTACTATCCTCAGACCGACGGTCAGAGTGAGCATGCCATTCAGAGTATGGAAGATATGCTTAAAGCATGTGCAATTGATTTTGGTGGAAATTGGGATACTCATCTACCACTAGTCGAATTCTCGTACAATAATAGCTACCACTCGAGTGTGAAGTGTGCACCATTTGAAGCTTTGTATGGAAGGAAATGTCAAACGCCCATAGCTTGGGTAGAAGTAGGAGAAAGGAAGCTAATTGGACTGAAGATTGTCTAGTTGACTACTGACAAGATGGTTCAAATCAAGGAGAGACTAAAGAATACACAAGATCGCCAGAAGAGCTATGCTGACAATCGGCGAAAGCCATTAGAATTCAGTGTTGGCGATAAAGTACTACTCAGAGTATCGACTTGGAAAGGTGTAGTACGTTTCGGCAAGAGAAGCAAACTTTCGCCAAGATATGTAGGGCCGTTCGAGATTGTCGAATGAGTTAGTCCTGTAGCTTATTGATTGCTTTTATCGCAAGAAATTGCGAGTCTGAAGAAATGTCTGGCTGATGTAAACTTGCACATACCGCTAGAGGAGATCAAGATCGACAACGGACTATGTTTTGTTGGAGAACCGATTGAAGTCATAGACCGAGAGGTCAAGAAGCTGAAACAAAGTAGGATCCCATCGTGAAAGTTTGTTGAAAATCCCAACGAGGACCAAAATTTACTTGTAAATGAGAAGACGTGATGAAATGCAAGTATCCACAACTTTTCGTTAGCGCAACGTCTTAGTACAAACGAACTGAATTTCGGGATGAAATTCCCTTTAACGGGTGAATAATGTGACAACCGTCTATTTTTTAGGTCAGTAACCGAAAGCAAACAAATGATATTTTGACTCCTTAAATTATTTGTTGAGTCACTTTTATGTGGTCATATTATTTTTAGCGCTTGATGCTTGTTTTATTAGGAACCCTAGTTATACGAACGCACCTTTGACCTAACGATCCTAGTTAACGGTCCTAAAGACCAACGATATGCTCAAAGGTCATTAGAACAATGTCAATAATCATAAATAAACATAATTCATTCAGTTTTATAAACTTAGGTCACCTTATAAAGTCACCGCTTCTATGTCTCCCGGTAAACCTGATATTTCGTTAACTTTTGTGTTTTTGCATTTACGTTTTTAATAACTGACCAAACACACTTCAAGACTACCTAAATGAATAAGTTCACTCTTAATGAACATTAATTAACACATTTTACATTTAATCTATATTACATTACACACTATACATTTAACTATATATTTAACTATACATTTTTACACAAATATTATACCTTTAACATACAAATTATTGCATATACTAAACAAATACCTACAAAATAAAATAAAATACCAAAAATTAATATTTTTGCCTTTGTAGGACCGCTTAAAACCGTCCTCTAAACCCTCATATCAACCAATAGAAGTTGTTGCTTCTTTACTCTTACAATTAATCTCTTTTACACTTCCAATACCTCATCATTTCGTCTCATAACTCTCTCTATCACACACACTCTTCTCTACTCTCTCTCACACTCAAAAATCTCTATTTTCTTCCTCCTTACTCTCTAAAATTTGGCCAAGAACAATTACCATACAAATCATATCAAAAATCTTGATTAAACATAAGAAAAACACCCAAAAAGGCTTATTTCATCACCCTCTACAAGTCACTTGGGTTATTTTTCATTCAAGGGGTTATCTTGGAGAAGTTATTCATCTCAGACTCCTCTGCATCTTTCTATTTTCTTGGTGTTCACATAGGTAAGACAAGGGTACAAGACTCCTTGTGCTCATCTTGTACCCGAAAGGTGCCTTTTAGCGCTCAACCGTAAGTTTTTCGGTCATTTTGGGTAATTTTTGGTTTAACACGTAAAGGGAATTTTGATTCATGTTAATATTGAGATTAGGATGTTAAAATGATGTTAAGGAATGAATAAAATGAGGTTGAAATTTGTTTAGGTCGTTTATGGGTATTTGGATAGTGAACTAGTGATTAAAATAGGCATAAGTCTTGTTTGGGGATATTTTGGTATATGCATTAAGATGGATTTTTGGTCACATAACCTACTGATATTATTAAACTAAAATGATGTTAAGATATGTATAAAATGAGTTTGGGTCTTGTTTGGACCGTTTGGGAGTGTTTGGGTACAAAACTAGTCACTTGAAATAGGTAAATTATAAGAAAAGCTTGCTGATTGAATTTGTAAGTCCACTTCTTTAGGTCATAACTTAGTCATAAAAGATGATATTGAGGTGATTCTTATGCCTAAAATTAAGTACTTTGAAATACCTTTCCAACCATGTATGTTTTGCAGAAAGATTATTTAATTTGATCATTCAAAATGGTCACATAAACTCAGGTGTCAAAACTATCTATTTTTCCAGATTTAAACAAGTGTAATGTTTGAGTTATAAATCACCCATACTTTCTTTATCTACCTTATGTAGTATGTTTAGATTGTGGTGTAATGTATGAATGAATGTTTCTTTGTTAAGTCTTAGTTTTATTTTCCATGAATGTAGTATGCTTCTTATATGAGCTTATTAAGTAATGAATGAAACTACTTTATGATTTAACTTGCATGAATTGCTATTAGTTGAGAAGATATTGTCTTTCACTTGTACTACTAACTTTGTTTTGTAGCAACCAATATTCGTAAGATTGATCCCTTGGTGCCCCAAACGAGGGGAAGCATACATAAAGGGGGAGTTTTGATATCGTTAACTTCTTTCTTTCTACAACAACTCGACGATCATCCTTTTTGAATTCGACAAAAAAGGGGAGAAATGGAATGAAAACTCACTAATAATTTGAAACCTTTAATTTTATATAAAATGAGCTTATATTTTGTCATCATCAAAAAGGGAGAGATTATTAATACAAATAATGTCTAAAAACGTTATTTATATTTTTTGACCTCTCAATGTTTTGATAATAACAAAATGTAAAAACGTTTACGATAAAAATAAACGTTTACAAATTATTAATCGTAAAATTCCATTTTTAAGATTAGTAATCACTTAAGGTATGGACAAACAAATCATTAAGCATGATTAGTGATCAAGAAAATATTTTCTCTTAACCATCACATTTTTACAAAAGTATTTTCACAAAAATATATATGCAAAACATTTTCTAATTAAAAGAAAATTTTTATTTAAAACCTAAATTTGAAATTCAAATTTTCCTCCCAAAATGAAAGGTTCCATAATAGATACAACCTTTCCCACAAAAAGAAAAAAACATGAGCGTAGTCTACTGGGCGGCCCCCTTATAGGTCTGGTGGCCCCCAGATATATCTGGGACCGCCAGGACCGCCTGCAGTGACTGTTGGGTTTTCCTACCTATATATACTGCTCCATTCCCAGCTGAAAAACACACCTCTTTGCACGAATTTTTCAAATAACTTTCTCTCTCTAAAAACCTTTTTTCTCTCTCTAATTCTCTTGATCACTAACATCATTTGATCTTGTTTCAAGTGATCTAATTTCTTCTTCTCATCTATCCTCTCTATCAAGTGCAAGAGAAGAACATTCGTATTCGCCAAGAAACAAATTGTTATTTAGTGATCTCTCCTCTCTTCTTCTAAGTATTAAATCTCTATTGTAATTATCTTGTGTGATTGTATGATTTTGATTGTGTGTAAATCTGATAGTGTAGATCTTGTGAGTGTATAGTGTTTGTGAAGTGGTATATTGGTTCTAGCTAAGATTAGGACTCGACATTTAGTTTAGTGTCAGAAAACAATGTAAGCGACGTGTAAACGGTTTTCTCCGCCTGAAGGGAGCTTGTTTTCTCCATGCAAAGACCACCACTTTTTGAAAGTGATAGTTTTATTTATTGGAAAAATAGATTCGAGACATGTTAAACCAAAAGATCTTGATCTTTGGCATGTTATTACTAATGGTGATTTTCAACCTATTCAACAAAATCTAGAAACCAAATTAGATGAGGTTATCCCTTTTGAAAAACAAAGTAACGATCTTAAAAAGAAGCTTGCGAAAAATAACGAAGCTAAAATGGTTATTTATAATGCTTTGCTAAGATAAGAATATGAAAGAATTTTCATGTGTAATTCGACAAATTGTTTTTGGAAAACGTTGTTAATCACCCTTCAAGGTAATAACCAAGTCAAAGATAACAAGATCGACCTTTTGGTACAACAATATGAACAATTCATTATTTCTAAAGACGAAACTATAGATGGTGATTTTGCTAGATTTAATACTATCATTACTAGTGTAAAAGCTCTTGATGAAGGTTATTCTAGCAAGAATTATGTTAGGAAGTTTCTTGGGGCTCTACATCCTAAATGGAGAGCAAAGGTCACGACGATTGAAGAGTCGAAAGACTTAACATCACTGTCACTTGATGAACTCATTGGGAATCTCAAAGTTCACAAGATGATCATCAAGAAAGATTCTGAAATAGTTAAAGCTAAGGAAGAAAGAAAATCTCTTGCTTTAAAGGCTAGGAAAGAATCTAGTGATGAGGAGTGTTCGACTTCCAAAAGTGAAGATGAAGAATACGCCATGGCGGTTAGATACTTCAAGAAGTTCTTTAAGAGAAGAGGTAGATTCGCGAGACAACCTCGGAACGACAAAAAGACGTTCCAAAGAAGCCGTGATGACAAGAACGATAAAAATGATAGAAAATGCTTTATATGCGACGATCCAAATCATCTTATTGAAGAATGTCCAAAACAACTGAAAGACAAGAACCAAAGAGATTTTGTCGGAGGTTCTTAGAGTGATAGCGGTGAAGAAGATGATGAGAAGGTCAAAGACAAAGCATGTCTTGTAGCTTAAGCATCAAGTGAGATATGCCTTGGAGTCGACTTGGAACCCGATGAGTGGATAAAGGATAACGGATCCTCTAAACACATGACGGGTAACCGAAAGCTCTTCTCAAGCTACAAGGCATACAATGGAGGTAACGTTATTTTTGGTAGCAATCTTCGCGGTAACATTATTGGCAAAGGTACGATTTCAAATGACTCTCTCAAAATAGATAATGTAGAACATGTAGATAACTTAAGATTTAACTTGCTAAGTGTAGGACAAATATGCGATAATAAGTGTAGAGTAACTTTCTCTGAACATGATAGTGAAATCACCAAAGATGGTAAGGTCATAGGTAGAGGTGTTAGGAAGAAGGGCTTAGATGTGATGAAATTAGGAAATAAGTCTAAAGACCAAATTTGTCTAGCAACGATTAATAAAAACTACACGTTGTGGCATAGGAGATTAGGTCATGCAAATATGCGTCTCATTCAATCGTTAGCATCTAAGGAATTAGTTTGAAACTTACCTAAGCTTAAGTTTGATCAACATTTCTATGATGCTTGAAAAATTAGAAAACAAGCTCACGCTAGCCACAAAGCTAAGAATATAGTCTCAACGACTAGATGCTTAGAACTCCTTCATATGGATCTCTTCGGTCCATCCGCCGTATGGAGTTACGGAGGAAACTGTTACACCTTAGTCATAGTAGATGACTACTATAGGTATACTTGGACTAGATTCCTTAAGGACAAAACTGAAGCCTTCGATCAATTTGAAATATTTATTAAGAAAATTCAAAACCAATTAGGATGTACAATAGTGTTAATAAGAACCGACCACGATAGGGAATTTGATAATGAGGTGCAATTTGGAGAGTTCTGTAATTCCAATGGAATTACACATAACTTCTCAGCTCCACGCACTCCTCAATCAAATGGCGTGGTTGAAAGGAAAAATAGGACACTTCAAGAAATGAGTAGGACTATGTTGAATGAGCAATCGTTACCACAAAGGTTTTGGTGTAACGCAGTAGATACTTCAACATACATTCTCAACCGAATCCTAATTAGAGCCATCTTAAGAAAAACACCTTATGAACTCTTGAGAGGTAGGAAACATACTCTTGATTAATTTAGAGTGTTTGGAAGCAAGTTCTTCATTTTAAACATTAAAGACTATCTTATAAAGTTTGACCCAAAGTCATACGAATGTGTCTTTTTAGGTTACTTCCAAAATAGTAAAGCCTACATCATCTTAATAACATGACAGGAAAATAGAAAGAATCCACTCAACGTGACATTTGATGAAACTCCTTCACCCACTAAGACATCACCCTTGGTGGATGATGACTTAGATGAAGAAGAAGAAATTAAGGTTACCGAAAAGAAAAACCTAGAAAATGACATTGAGGATGAAACTTTAGAGATTGACAAAATAGTCAATATTAAAGAATCTAGGAACCATCCATTAGAAAATGTCATAGAAAACCTTAACCAAAGAACCCTTAGATCACAAGGCCAAAACTAAAGTAACTTCTTTTATTTTATATCAACTATAAAACCTAAGAATGTGAATGAAGCCTTAACGGATGATAGTTGGATAGTTGCTATGCAAGAAGAATTAAATCAATTCATTTGCTAACGACCTTGGAATTAGTTCCAACTTAGGAATATGATATCATAGGCTAACTAAGTGGTGTTTAGAAAATAAGTTATAAGAGAACGGTATGTTTCCTCAAATATAAGCTAGGCTAGTTGCTCAAAGGCTAAATCAACAATAGGGCATCGATTATGATGCAAACTTATGCCCTAGATGTTAGACTTGAGAGGTCAATAGGGTACTATTAAGCTTATGCTTGTGCTTTAGATTTTAGCTATTCCAAATGAATGTAAAAATTAGCATTCCCAAAACGATTTTATCCAATGAGGAGGTATACGTGGCATAACCTCAGGATTCATTGACTTTGGAAAATCATCAAGTTTATAAACTTAAAAAAGCATTATACTGTCCTAAAAACAAGCACCCGAAAAGCTTGGAAATAGATTAAAGCCTTTCCTATTAAACATAATAACAAAATAGGAATGTAAATAACACACTTTTTACCAAAAGAAAGCAAACTCATCATTTGTTTAAATAATGTCGACGCATTAGATTCGGCTCGACTTTCAAGACATGTGTGGTTGAATTGCAAAATCAAGCAAGACGAGTTTCGATATGAGCATTATGGTTGAACTAACTTCTCCTTGATTACAAATAAAACAAATGGAAGATGTATTTTCTTTAATCAATCTAAATATATTAAAGAAATGCTTAAGAAATTTGGCTTAGAAGAATCTAAACCAATAAAAACCCCCATGTCCTCCGATACCAAACTCACGAAAGACGAAGAGTGTGAGTCGGTAGATAGTACCAAGTATCGAGGCATGATAGGTAGTTTATTATACCTAACGGCAAGTAGGCCCGATATCATGTTTAGTGTCTGCCTTTGTGCCCGCTTCCAAGAGTCTCTCAAAACCTCTCACCTTGAAGCGGTTTTTAAGCACTATCTACCTGAGACATTAATGCCGACCACTAAGGATTATGGTATCCTACGGGGACCGGCATAGAAACAGTAGTATATGCCGACTCGATACATGCGGGAGTTATATGACCGAAGACACTAGGTATTTGTACGTTCGTGGGATGTTGTTTGACATCTTGGTTCTCGAAGAAACAAACCGCTCTTGCTATATCCACTACTGAAGCTGAATACGTAAGCGCCGAAAAGGCATGTCAACAAGCACTATGGATGAAACAAGCTCTTATTGACTACGATGTTCGACTCGACGACGTCCCGATCATGTGCGACAATAAAGGCGTGATTGACCTTAGCAAAAACCCGGTGCAACATTCTCGAACCAAACATATCGAAATTCGTCATCACACTTTCGTGATAATGTCCGGAAAGGACATATCTCAATCGAAAAAGTGTCGTCCGTCGACAACATCGCCGACATTCTTTTAAAACCCCTTAAACGTGAATCGTTTAACTATCTACATCTTGGTTTAGGAATGATGGAACACATTCCATAAATCGTATTAGTCCGTTTCTCTTTCTTCTGTCTCAATTCTAGTCTGCGTTCCATTCCACGTCGTGACAATTTAACTACTTCATCCGAAGCTAGTTAGATATTTTTAATTCGCAAAATGCAAATTAATTAGTCACTCTTCCTAGTAAATTCCGCGTTAAAATGAGAAGCCCAAAAATTCCATTAATACGGGCGGCCCCATATCTCTGGCGGCCCCTAATCTTCTTTCAGCGGCCCCCTGATCAATATGGACACGCAACCAGCAACACCAAAAACTATACTTTAGTCAAAAAAATTCCAAAACCTCCCCCCCAAAAAAACGAACACCCCCTTCCTCTTGCTGCAGCGACGAACACGACCAAACCAACCCAAAAACTCAAAATTGACCACCAAAACACTAATTGAAGATCAAATCTCCCTAACATCACAAAGATCATTAATTGTAAGTCATTTCATCTATTTTGTTTTAATTTGAGTCTAGGGTTCATGATGAAGATAAAAAATTAAAATTGGAGATTTTCCATTTTTCTTTCAATTTTGTACAATTAGGACTACTAGGATATAATGTATAACTAATATGCTTCCCTTAGACATAGGATTTACATACACTAGTGAGTTTGTCAAAAAATTGATTTCGAACCAAAACCCCAATTTTATTTTCAAATCACTCACGTTAGGAACATAATAAAATTGTTGTTATGCATTGTTAATACAACTTAAAAACGTTTTTAAACACATGCATAATGATCTCATGAACAAAGGTCGAGATACATAATTCATATGTATTTTTCAACATGTTTGGATGAGCAAAATCAAATTAAGGAGCGTTTGGGTTAACTCTTAGGATTTTATTTTTAGGTCGAGTTAATCGTTACTCCACATTTGTCACATTTAGGCACACACTAAAAACAATGTCCATAAAATATTACAAGTAAATGATAATAAAATGTGACTTCAATTCTTTCTTTCTAGGTAATCATGCCTCGCAAATCATCTGACGACCATAAAAATACAAGACACTATATCCCAATGATTTCACATGAATACCGTTCACCTATAAAAGAAAGATTAAGAAACCTTGAAAGTCGCTACATTCATGAGGGTCGGGTGGTTTTTGAGGACTTTGCGGATCTAAACTATGTTCGGTCTTTGTTTCATTTTCTTGAGTTTGAGTGTCTCCTTGAAATTAATGACCAAATTTGTCCTCGCTTCATACTTGAGTTTTATAGTCAATATCAAATAAACTATTCCGACGAAGGTCAAATGTTCATCGAATTTGTGATTCAAAATCAATTCTTTTCTTACTCTCTTGAAGAATTTGCTCAAATTCTTGACATACCTTGCGAGGGTGCTTGCGTCTTTACCGACAAGTGGTCACTTGACGAGTTGGCATATGGTGTCCCTACGGATGGTCCATATCAATCCAACCCTCCTTCTCCTGATGACATCATTTCGTATATTTGAATTGATCGAGAAGGTCAAGTCCGTCACATCCGTCATGAGGAAGAAATTGATGTTCATGATCATCAAATCTCACTCGTGAAATTGTGCCAACCCTGAAGCCTTTGGAAGAAATTATTCGGGAAAATGTTTTCTATCTGGGGGGTAATTGGGACCATGTTCCCGCGTGTCTTTGTTACATGCTTTATTGTGTTGCTAACTCCGAAAAAGCTTAATCTCTCCTATTATATGGAAAAACGAATGGAGTGGGTGACTAAACAATCTAGGTTAATTCTACCATATGGTATGCTATTAACCCTCTTGTTTAAATTCTTCATGAATGAGAGTCCTGAGTTGTCAAACGAGTCCTATGTTTTGTATGACCGTGTCACGAATCCTCTTACCGCTCAACAAGAGCGAAAGACTAGAAAGGATCGTGGCATGAGAAGAGGTCATCACTCCACTTCTTCTTCCTCCGCCTTCGATCAACCATCCTCCTCTCATCTTAATGATGATGATGATGATGATGGGAATGGCGAAGGGACCTCTCGTGCAAGCACTCCTTCCCCTATTCGCTTTGTTAACTCTCTAACAAACGACGTTCCTTAAGTCTTTCAAAACCCACCTAACATTGACCCTCACATGGAACCATTTTATACCCACCAAACCGAAATCATCAACCGTCAAGTTCAGATACGAGATGAGCATCGTGGTGGATTAAGGTCAATCGGGAAAGGCCTCGGAAACTTATGGAGAAACATGAAGAAGTGAGCAATTTGAAAAATTGCTATAAAACATTATTAATCTTATTTACTACCTTATTATGATTAAGTACTTAAAACTATTCTATTTTGTAACACCCCCAAAATATGATACGCAGCAAAATACAACATTTGGGGTGCTACTTCATGATACAATCACACAAGTCATAACAAACAACTATAAAAGAGATGTTTGTTAAATAAATTTCATTTATTTCATTTGAAAAGAATCAGAGTTACATAGGTCCCAATACCAACGTAGAAATTTAATTCTAAAAGTCACAACACGACTTGACTTCTAAAACATTTATTTTGTTTATGACACTAATTCACCGAGACACCGTCCTTGATATCCCTGTTTCGTTCCATCCATGCCATCTTCATTACCTAAACCTGAGATACATGCTTAAAAAGGTCAACACAATGGTTGAGTGAATTCATAAAGTTTACAAATAACAGTTAGAACGTAATTTTTTTTCAACAAAACATATAACATTGCTCGTAAGACAAGTTATAAAAATATTGATTTCCAACTAAATGAGCCCGTGTACCGAAACTTAACACATTCATCCCGTAGGACGAAATCATGACCGAGAAGTATGCCACTTCTCCTAATACTAACTACAAAATGTCCGTTCAGGGTGCTCACCAATGGATTCAAATCCCGGACAGGGTTGTCAAACTCAATAGATCTATTTAATGCATTAGCGTTCACCTACAACAAGGCAACTAACGGTCACAGAGTAAAAGGCATATTTTCAATAGTGAATGGAATCATATTTAATATCAAAACATATTGCGTTCTTATTTTCACAAAACAGCAAGTATCCCCCTCGCGGGTTTAAAAACATTTAAAATAGTTCAAAAGCAAGGCTATGAACTCACCTTGTTCTAAGCCAAAGACGAAATAACCGAAACAATCCACGGAAAGTTAACGAACACGATCACGACCTATAATTTACGTCGCTCGATTACTATACCGAAAAGTATGGTCAACGATACGTACATCGTATCAACAACATCATATATATATAGTATATATATTCATACATGTGATGAGAAATCCACTTACGCGCCTTAGATCCTAAAACCCCATAATATTAGGTTACGATCGTTCTTTCATTTATATTATATGTCACTTAATTCAAAACTTTCTATTTTTAGGAAGTTACTATTTTCGGAAAGTTACTATATTTAGTAAGTCTCGACATCTATCCATATTTATAGAAATATTTATTTATCTCGTCGAGCTTTCGACGCTCAAATTAGTTATTAACTACTCGCATCAGAGTTATATTCCGAACATTATAAAAGTTACTATTTTTAGAATTACCCTCGGTCGTAAAAGTTACTAAGTTTAAAATACCTTACTCGTAATATTAATAGCGTTTATTATTTTTATAACATCCGAAAAGTCTTATAACAACCCATTGACTTTCAAAAGTCAACGTTGGACTTTATTTGACTTTGACTTTATGTACACATTTATTACTAAATCTGACTCGCTCAAAACGACCCGTTATATCGCATTTTCATGACTCGGACTCAGAAGAGATTTTTTTGTAAAACGACGTTTCGGACAGCTTTTTTAGTTTTAGCCGAGACCTGAAACTCGACAGAAAATGACCAAAATGCCCCTGCAAGAATCTGCTGTAGCTTCTATTTTTAATAAAACACAGAAGTTTAACTTTCGGTTTTGACCCGATATATCACATTTTCGTGACTTTGACCAAAAAGAGGTTTTATGCAAAACGTCATTCCGAATAACTTTCATGTTTCGCCGGAAGGCCGAAACGGACTCGAAAGTGCTCAAAACGGCCATTTAAAAATCTGCTCAGACTCGAAAATAGCTAGTAGCTGATTGTGTACATATTTATTTTTCCAAACTTCGATCGGCCATAAAATCTTCGTTATTAGGAGTTACGGGACGTTCGAATTACCGAAACGTACATTAGGACGAACTCTATCATATTTTTGGATCAAAAATCAGATTTTATGAAATTTCGAACCTCGTTTTGGGTGTCACAAATTCTGCACGAATTTGACTTATTCAAAACTTCATCAAACTATATTTTTGAATTCTAACAATCATCAAAATACCATTATCTAACCTAATTAATGTCTCCACTATCTTTTCTAATCTAGTCTTACGCAATACCCATTTGATTTCATCAGATGCATCGCTCAATAAATAATCAAATCGCGAAAACAATTATTAAACTAGTAAGGAAAATACTCGCAATGCTTAAATAAGCAAGATCGGAAAAAAACTCGGACTTTTCTTGTTCCTCTTGTCCTAGCCGCGGCTCGGACCACAACCAAAAACCAAAAAGAGGTTTTATGCAAAACGTCATTCCGCACAATTTTCGTGCTTCGCCGGAAGGCCGAAACGGACTCGAAAGTGCTCAAAACGGCCATTTAAAAATCTGCTCAGACTCGAAAATAGCTAGTAGCTGATTGTGTACATATTTATTTTTCCAAACTTCGATCGGCCATAAAATCTTCGTTGTTAGGAGTTACGGGACGTTCGAATTACCGAAACGTACATTAGGACGAACTCTATCATATTTTTACATCAAAAATAAGATTTTATGAAATTTCGAACCTCGTTTTGCGTGTCACAGATTCTGCACGAATTTGACATATTCAAAACTTCATCAAACTACATTTTTGAATTCCAACAATCATCAAAATACCATTATCTAACCTAATTAATGTCTCCACTATCTTTTCTAATCTAGTCTAACGCAATACCCATCGGATTTCATCACATGCATCGCTCGATAAATAATCAAATCACGAAAACAATTATTAAACTAGTAAGGAAAATACTCGCAATGCTTAAATAAGCAAGATCGGACAAAAACTCAGACTTTTCTTGTTCCTCTTGTCCTAGCCGCGGCTCGGACCACAACCAAAAACCAAACCCATAATTTTTCCATTTAAACTGAGCTTCAAGTAATAATTATCTAGCTATTTTAAACACCCCTTCAACTCGAAATCTTATGAATCAAACCTGAAATTAATTTTCTTCAAAACTCATTGCATGTATAATTTTCTTATATGGATGTGTAGATAATGACACAAGGATTAATAATATATATTCGGATCGTAATGCATGTTGGAAATTAGGTGGTGGTGGTGGTTTTTGTCTTGTGGCCGGCGAACCAAAAGAGAGGAGATGCGATGAAGTAAATTTTTGTAAATAGAAAAATGAGAAGTGTTGGGTGGCTATTTATAGAGAAATAGTTTGGCCACTTGACACTTTTAGTCCCTCCTACCTTTAGTCCTTTTTAAAACTAGTACAAAGCGTTATTTCTTTTATTTAAAATCGGCCAAGAACTCGAGTCACACCACTTTCGTAAAAAAAAAAATTCGTCCCTCTAAATAAAATTTTAAAACATTTAATAAATCGTTAAATCATGTAAACCTCCATTTTTGACACGCTTTTTACAAAACACAGGGAAAAGCCATAAAACACAAGAATAAAATAATCACGCTCTCGGAGCAAAAATTGTAAAATTTTCTAACTTTCTCAAGCTTTAAAACGAATAGAAATTTCAAACACGGTTTGCGAAAAAGCCAAAAATAATAGTTTTTATCAAATCGCCCAAAACGAAAAATGATTATTCCAATTCAAATGTAGAAAATAAATAACGGCTTGGGATAAACGTCGGCCTAAAACTCAGGTTGTTACATTCTACCCACCTTAAGGGAGCGTCGTCCCGGTGCTCAATCTTACTTACTCGTCCTAAACTCACTCATAGGGATATAGGCTCATCTTTGAACAAACTCATGCGTTCTCACGCGACGGATGCGCGACGTTACACTCGATAAATACGAGGCGAAAAATCAACACAAAACAAATGGTAAATTTTACCAGCGAGATCAAGATATAACTACAATCGCTCTCATCAAAGGAGACAAAATACATCACGTAAGTATATCCGATACAAGAAAAAATCACGTCGTTCTTAAAAGAAATTTTTTTAAAACTAAAGATCAACCTAAACTAAGTTTGGTGATCATGCTGACAAATCAAGGCACGCATCGCCAATCAAAACAAAACACACGTCAATAATCCAAAACCAAAACATACATCACTAACCAAAACCAAAACATACGTCGCCCTCCCTGTCTCATTAAATAATGCACCACCGGTTGCGAAAACATTCCGGAGTACCTATGACTCCATCAAATAAATTATAGTACTATTACACATAACTACATAATCATATAAGCATATATTCACACATTTGTCATTTTACAATGACTTTACACTTCAGCCTAGCTTTACTTAGGCATTTTATCACGCTTGCTTATGATTAAGCCTTAGAAATTAAGCCATGCTAGTTTACTCTGAAACCTTAATTAATACCATGGGTAGGCGGAGACTCCGTCGATCCCATTTCGCATTATACCATGCTTGCTAAATAGTTAAGCCGTTTCAACAATAATTCTCGCAGGAAAACATAAAAGATCAATAGAATTTACTCGAGTATCAAGGATTCAATAGTCGTGCCCTCAGAGACGGCGATTTCAAATGTCCCTTATTGGATGACTATCATAATTTGGGTCAATCTCAATACATCCTATCGGGCATCAGACACATAAATTTATCACATCGAGACCACCACGCACATTCACTAGACAATTTCTTATAAATTCCCAACTTCATTCCCTTAGACTCGAGGCATAAGCTATTTCGATTGATCCTCCCCTGAGAAATGGTGACGGATGTCGCCATTGGGTTCCATTAGGGTTCTCGATCTTCTTGCTCGGCTTTGCGCAACAGAGTCATTGTGTTCAAGGAGTAAGTACCACTACACCTAACTTTAAGTCAGGGGTCGGTTAGTGTTTTATACCAACCCTTGATGATTAAAACACATACATCAAGCAACATTACCACGAATTCATAGTCACACCATCAAGTTGTAATCAAAAGATAGTCATTCATGTTTCATCACAAAGAGTTAATACATAGTTGTATTGATCATAAAATGATACAAATCGTTACAACCAATAGCATCAAGTATACTAACTAAGGACTTCGGTCTAGTGATTTCACAATAGAAGGAACTACAATTGAAACTATTTACTAAGAATCACAAGGAGATCTTTGCGGCTCAGATACAGGACTATTCTCTTCAACGCCATCGGAACATCAATAGCTTCCCTTGGCTTTTCTTCAAACACAATCCCTTTTTCATTCCGTTCGACTCATGGCGTCGGCTACATTGGTTGCTCCTCCAGAGTGGTGACGAACGTTGCCATCGATTTTTACTAGAGTTTCAATCATTCGCTCCTTTACACGCATTTCGAGTCCCTTCAACAAGGAGTAAGAGATACTACACCCAACTTTAAGTCAGGCGTCGCGTAGCTCTCTATACCTAACCTCGACAGTCAAAATACATTCACAACTATATTACCACTACTTTCCATTTTGGGGAAAGAAGTCTTCTTCATGGCCGTCGATTTCTATAACCAAGGCAACACACACATTTGATGTAGGAGGAGTCTTCTCCATTTCACACATCCAATATCAGAGCTTCCATAACTCTACGTTTATCCACTTTGGCAGTCTTACGACCCCAAAAAGACCTTTTCTCAGTGTTGGTATCAGGTTTCTTGGTATCTCACCGTCTAACCAATTTCATTCGTTCATCACATAAACTACCGGGTATATATATATCCATTCGCAGTGACATTCTATGCCAATACTAGTTCTTGATAATTCACCGTTACACGACATGCGGATATTCAATCCGACCTCCCACTAAGTCTTGCTACTACAATTATTCGGTCCACCTTAAGTGACTCAACACCGTACTCGCTTTCTAACGCACGACCAAAATCGGTCTCGACAACGAATCTCCACAACAGACTACCGATCTATATCACAATGACCTAGACCTCACTCTTATCTAGTCGCGCTTATTTCTACCAACACCATTTGCGTTTTCTCTCCGGAGTGACTCAGTCATACGACTAACATGAGACTCTCTTCATGTAGTCTAATCAAAAAAAAATTACTTGCATAAGAATCCATAGCAGGGGTAAAACATTTTTCTCCTTCTAAAAGTTTGACCAAAATTTCCTTCAAAAGGTTAGATTCAAAGATAACAAAAAGAAAGAAGAAATTCGTTTAAAATGGTGGGAAAGAATTGTCTAGACACAAATCTTGAAAATCACCATCATACGTAAAACATCATTTCAGTTGGGGTTGCATAAAGATTTTCAAATGATTTAAAATCGATAAAATTTACAGAATGACATAAAAAAAATTTGATAAGTTTTTAAAATGTTTCATGGTTCAAAATCATTGATTTGTAAAATGTCATCATGGTGGTTTAAAGTTAAAAATCGTAGCAAGTATGAGGAACACCCAACAAAGATAAGGGTAAACAACGAAGATATAAGTGCATAAGAGTGCTAGCGGGGACCGCTACACCTTCCCAAAAATTCGGATCATATCAAAACAAGATGAAATCCAGGGTGACAATGGCATCCTAGCCCAAACCACCCATGCTACTAGAGCATCTCATACCTAGTCCTTATAGAGCTCTAAATCAAAACCATGACTAAAGAATACGCAGTCACGATCACTGTTGATAAGACAAATATTTTGTGGCAACAATAACCTCAACCCAACAAACCTTCAGCTTCTCGATCATTTCCCAGATTTTACATCTTCACCGTTCTCAACACATCTCCTAAACCATGAGCCCGCAAAGGTTTACACAATCGCTCAAATCCAAGTTGGTTCAATACTTAGAACCTCCAGTTTTACATACCCAGGTGTTTCTAAATTAAATCCTTGAACTTATTACTCATTCAAATTTTTGTCTCAATCTTCGACTAGTCTTGCCGTTTTGGCGGTAACTCACTCGTCGAGTGTCAATATAACTTCATCCGAATCTCTAGATGCACCAAGGATGTCTCTCTACCTTCTAGTACAATTTCCCAGGTCTTCATATACCATAAATATTTTAAAACACTCCCAACAAGCTGCAAATCAGAAGTAGTCCTCTATAGGTACCAAAATTTCCTTTCGAGAAGTTAATACAGAAACCATCAACTTGATCGACACTTCCTCCTTTAGGCTTTCTTATTTCTCTACCTCATCTACCTACTTGTCCACCCGTTCCCCTCCTTGTGATGCGGCAGTAAGCCGGCCAGCACTTCGACGTCATTATTTATACGAGGAAGAACATGTACGACGTTAGGTATAAGGGTTGGCCAATATATAAAAGCCAACTATATCTATACCATAAAATACCCATATACAATCCCATGGTGTCAACGCTGATTTGTATGAACGATACTACTAAATACGAGTGAGTTGTGATACGTCTATAACTACGTTGGCCACCGTACTTATATCCGTATCCTTTCCCAGTCGTACCCAACATTGATTGCACACACATCCCAATGATTGACATTACAAATACATCAAAACACAAACACACATAAGCAAGTAAAAAGCGGAATACCGCGCACATAGATCTACTACCCTGGATACTTTACAGAATCCTACAGGTCAAAATCATTTCGGAAAAACAACCAACATCTTGCTGGTCTAAAATGGTCTTCTAAACCAATCCAAATTCAACCAAACACCATCTTAATTCCTCCAAACTCCAATACAAAGTCATGCCTAACCATTTGACACACTTCTAATCACAAAGCCTTATGGGTTTCCAAAATCAAACCTTTAAGACTTACTAGGTAGAGGTCGATACCAGAGAATCGAAACACAACACAACAACTTTATTTGAAAGTTCCAAAAAATAAACGTTTCCAAACGACACATAATGCGGGAAAATCGAACACACCATCGGGAGATAGTGCCGCATCCATAATGCTATCAAACCCAATAGATCTATTTAATGCATTAGCGTTCACCTACAACAAGGTAACTAACGGTCACACAGTAAAAGGCATATACTCAATAGTGAATGGAATCATATTTAATATCAAAACATATTGCGTTCTTATTTTCACAAAACAGCAAGTATCCCCCTCGCGGGTTTAAAAACATTTAAAATAGTTCAAAAGCAAGGCTATGAACTCACCTTGTTCTAAGCCAAAGACGAAATAACCGAAACAATCCACGGAAAGTTAACGAACACGATCACGACCTATAATTTACGTCGCTCGATTACTATACCGAAAAGTATGGTCAACGATGCGTACATCGTATCAACAACATCATATATATATAGTATATATATTCATACATGTGATGAGAAATCCACTTGCTCGCCTTAGATCCTAAAACCCCATAATATTAGGTTACGATCGTTCTTTTATTTATATTATATGTCACTTAATTGAAAACTTTCTATTTTTAGGAAGTTACTATTTTCGGAAAGTTACTTTATTTAGTAAGTCTCGACATCTATCTATATTTATAGAAATATTTATTTATCTCGTCGAGCTTTCGACGCTCAAATTAGTTATTAACTACACGCATCGGAGTTATATTCGGAACATTATAAAAGTTACTATTTTTAGAATTATCCTCGGTCGTAAAAGTTATTAAGTTAAAATACCATACTCGTAATATTAATAGCGTTTATTATTTTTATAACATCCGACGAGTCTTATATCAACCCGTTGACTTTCAAAAGTAAACGTTGGACTTTATTTGACTTTATGTACACATTTATTACTAAATCTGACTCGCTCAAAACGACCCGTTATATCGCATTTTTATGACTCGGACTCAAAAGAGATTTTATGTAAAACGACGTTCCGGACAACTTTTTAGTTTTAGCCGAGACCTGAAACTCGACAGAAAATGATCAAAATGCCCCTGCAAGAATCTGCTGTAGCTTCTATTTTTAATAAAACGCAGAAGTTTAACTTTCGATTTTGACCCGTTATATCACATTTTCGTGACTTTGACCAAAAAGAGGTTTTATGCAAAACGTCATTCCGAACAACTTTTGTGTTTCGCCAGAAGGCCGAAACGGACTTGAAAGTGCTCAAAACGGCCATTTAAAAATCTGCTCAGACTCGAAAAATAGCTAGTAGCTGATTGTGTACATATTTATTTTTCCAAACTTCGATCGGCCATAAAATCTTCGTTATTAGGAGTTACGGGACGTTCGAATTACCGAAACGTACATTAGGATGAACTCTATTATAATTTTTCATCTAAAATCAGATTTTATAATTTTTCGAACCTCGTTTTGCGTGTCACAAATTCTGCGCGAATTTGACAAATTCAAAACTTCATCAAACTATATTTTTGACTTCCAACAATCATCAAAATACCATTATCTAGCCTAATTAATGTCTCCACTATCCTTTCTAATCTAGTCTAACGCAATACCCATCGGATTTCATCACATGCATCGCTCGATAAATAATCAAATCGCAAAAACAAATATTAAAATAGTAAGGAAAATACTCACAATGCTTAAATAAGCAAGATCAGACAAAAACTCTGACTTTTCTTGTTCCACTTATACTAGCCACGGCTCGAACCACAACCAAAAACCAAACCCATAATTTTTCCATTTAAACCGAGCTTCAAGTAATAATTATCTAGCTATTTTAAACACCCCTTCAACTCGAAATCTTATGAATCAAACCCGAAATTAATTTTCTTCAAAACCTATTGCATGTATAATTTTCTTATATGGATGTGTAGATAATGACACAAGGATTAATAATATATATTCAAATCGTAATGCATGTCGGAAATTAGGTGGTAGTGGTGGTTTTTGTCTTGTGGCCGGCGAACCAAAAGAGAGGAGAGGGGAGGAAGTAAATTTTTGTAAAGAGAAAAATGAGAAGTGTTGGGTGGCTATTTATAGAGAAATAGTTTGGCCACTTGACACTTTTAGTCCCTCCTACCTTTAGTATTTTTTAAAACTAGTACAAAGCGTTATTTCTTTTATTTAAAATCGGCCAAGAACCGGAGTCACACCACTTTCGTAAATATTTTTATTTCGTCTCACTAAATAAAATTTTAAAACATTTAATAA
Organism: Tanacetum coccineum; assembly: GCA_026074375.1. Lineage (NCBI taxonomy): Eukaryota > Viridiplantae > Streptophyta > Magnoliopsida > Asterales > Asteraceae > Tanacetum > Tanacetum coccineum. The sequence continues at coordinate 12,347 of BQNB010018106.1, read as the reverse complement.
ATCGTTAAATCATGTAAACCTCCATTTTGACATACTTTTTACAAAACACATGGAAAAGCCATAAAACACAAGAATAAAATAATCGGGCTCTCAGAGCAAAAATTATAAAATTTTCTAACTTTCTCAAGCGTTAAAACGAATAGAAATTTCCAACACGGCTTGCGAAATAGCAAAAAATAATGGTTTTTATCAAATCGCCCAAAACAAAAAATGATTATTCCAATTCAAATGTAGAAAATAAATAACAGCTCGGGATAAATGTCGGCCTAAAACTCGGGTTGTTACATATTTAGTAATAACTTAGGACGTAGTATGGCCAATATAACTTGCCTTGGATGATCATTTCATTTTTATCATCCTAAACATTTGTTTGCATGCACCTTGATACAATATGGTTACTTATATTATGCATGATTATCCTTTAGTTCATATACCTATATGTGCTTCTTTAATAGTATTTAGGATAGTAAATTTTGTGAATTTGATTGTTAGATATTAGATGATCCCTGGTAAAATAGGATTGACTGCAAAAGGTTATCTTTAGGAAACCTTTTCTGGACATGTTTTACAAAAATTTGAAATATTAGAAAATTTTTGCTCCTTCAGAAAATGGCCCCCATAAATACTGGGCGCCCCCCCTAATATATTTGGGACCACCATATAATTTTGGGACCGCCATCAGAGTCACGGAAATTTTACTATGACTACCTGATTTTCTGTACAATTGACTATTCTCTTTTCTAGGCCCAACTAAACTTCCTGCATTTTGCTAAACCACTTTTGGAATCTATCCTCTTAATCCTCATGCTTTGCCACTTCAATCCTATGCTTCCTAATTAAATAAGCCATCATTCCTACTCTTCTTATCATCTTCATCTTCTTCAAACCATCATACCATGGATTCCACTCAAGCCTCTTCTTCTAACCCTTCCAAGAAAATCAAACTAACCATAATCCCTTGATAGGTGTAAAATACACATATCTATTTATACTTAAAATAACCCAATTAAACCCAAAACAGACCAAAAATAGCAAAATAACTCCTCCAAATGCACCATCAAAAACTCCATCAACCAATCAAACCTCATCAAGCCAAGAGAACACATCTTCTTCTTTTCAATTAAAACTTCAAATTTCACCACCATTATCAAATGAACCAACTTCTCCTCAACCTTTGAACCCTTTACTTGACAACATCTCAGATGTTCCTCCTAGACCTTCAAAAACCCAACCACTTACAAATATCAACCTTTTCTTTGATATCACACTTTTCTTTTGACACCATCACACCTGCTTGATCACATATCTTGATACCCTATCACCACCTTCACCACAACCACCTGCTCACACCTTCTCAAAGGTTCAGCCCAATTATTATAATTATCAATGACCATTATGGGTCAACTTGTCTATGTTGCCTTCACAACCGCAAGACTATCTTTTCTCTTAGAGATGAGAAAATAAATAAGAAGAAACCTAATGGATTGATCACATTTAAATCTTCTCACCTCCACCATGAATTCACTCATCTCCACCTCACCATGAAAAACTGGTTAAAATCACCACATAATTGGTCACCCTGACCCTTTTTGCTCAAATTCACTACCTATTAATTTAAAGATCATAATAGTGATTTATTTGTCAGCTTAACTTTTCTACCTTAATGTAGTATAGTGTATAATTGTGTTATAATTGAATGAATGTAATGTAATCTTTGAGTTAAGTCATATGTTTATATTATTCCTTGCAAGTAGTATGCTTCTTATATGATTTATTAAGTAATGAAGTGAAACTACTTTATGAATTTAACTTGCATAAATTCCAATAATTGGAGGATATTTATCTTGCACTTGTTACAACAAACATTGATTTAGTAGCAAACAATTTTTGAAATATCAATCCCTTTTGTTGCCCAAACACGAGGGGAGCAACATCAAGGGGAGTCTTGATATCGTCGACAATCTTTCTTTCTACCACAATTCGACGATCATACCTTTTAGAATTCGACAAAAAGGAGATAAAGTTATGAAAACCTCATAAAAATTTGAAACCTTTAATTTATACAAAAAGATTTATATTATTGATCAACATCAAAAGAGTGGAGCTTGATAATACAATAATGTCCTAAAAACGTTATTTAGTATTTTTCTGCCCTCTAAATGAAATTGATAATAACAAATATTTAAAAAGTTACGGATAAAAATAACTGATTTACAAATTAATTAATCGAAAAAATCTATTACTAGATTAGTAATCAACTTAATTTATGGACAAAACTAAAATCATTAAGCATGATTATGTATTACAGAAAAAAGTTCTTTTAACCATCACATTTTTACAAAGTATTTTCAGAAAATATATATAAATCAAAACATTTCTAATTAAAAGAAAAGTTTAATTAAAACGCTAAATTAGAAATTTAAATTCCCCCTCCTACTAAAAAGGAAGGTTCCATAACATAAAATAACATAATCACACAAAAGACAACAATATGAACTTTGTCTACTGGTCGTCTCCCTTATAGGTTGGGCGGCCCTCAGATAATCTGGGACCGTACTAGGACCGCCTGCAGGTGACCGATGGGTATTTATCTGCCTATAAATATTCTCCAATCTACTGAAAAAACACACCTCTTATATTGCACGAATTTTATAGTGATAGCCTCTCCTCTCTCTAAAAACCTACTTTACCCCTCTCTAAATCACTAGATCACTAACATATCCTTTGACATATTTCAAGTGAGCTAAAATCTATTCTCATCTCTCCTCTCTATCAAGTGCAAGGGAATAATATTTATATTTGTCCAAGAAACGAATTGTTATGATAGTGATCTCTTCCTCTCTTTTTTTCTAAGTATCAAATCCACTATTGATAATTATCTTGTGTAGTTGTGTGATTCGGATTGTGTGTAAATCCGATAGTGTAGATCTTGTGAGGTATATGTTTTTGAAGTAGATAGATTGGATCTAGCTAAGATTAGGACTCAGCAGATGTATAGCTTAGTTTCAGAAAACATACGTAATTGCGACGTGAAAAACAGTTTCTCAACCCTGAAGGAACTAGTTTACATAGTGAAATCTCGAGTTGTTACTCTGTGATAAGAGAGGGCGAGAGAAGAGCTTCGTATCCGAACTCACTAAAATCTGTGTGTTGCTTTGTGTTTTTTGATTGATCCTTCTCTCATCTCTTTATATTGTTGAATTGCTATATTAGTATTAGATATTAGATATTTACTTTATGGTTCCTAATTGTTTGATTGGTTTGAACATACAACTCAATCTAAGTGAAATTAGAAAGCCACTTATTAAATGACAAACAAACTTGTTAACTGTGAAATCTAAGAATCTGGACTCACAAAGTGGGTATAGAATATACATTGAATATGATTAGTCACAACTGAAAAAGTAAAAAGAATACAATGCAACATTACTAGATAAGGTTTTCTTATTTTCAAACATGATAAAGAAACTAACTAGCTAACTACTAAAACACGTCTTTCTAAGCGGCATACTCTCATTTGGAGAAGTCTGCTATGAAAAATGGATGCCTGTAACCTAGACGCCTACCCTCTTTATATCATAGAGGGAGGTTACAAGAAACCCTAGCTTACTCATAAAGCTAACTAACTATTACATATTAGGTCCTCATTAGTTTTTATTTCTCATTTTTTGCTTGTGGTTTGTATTCATCAAATCTGAATTCACCCACCAAACTCCCCTAATTTGATATTACAAACGGTCTTCATGAAGACACAATGCTAAAACGTGTATCATCATAATAATTACGCTGCACAACATGAATCTTCTTCACCTTTTTTTTTTTGAAATCCCTCTAATAGGGGACTTGTGCAACTCGTAAAACGGTACGCCCTCAATGTTGCAAGTAGAGGGTAAGTAATATGAACAAGTAAGCTTCCCCATAAAAGTTATACTAACCATCTCTTGAATCTCTGACTTTAATTGGCTTTGAAATTATTTCAATGAAAAATTCCAAGTGCAATAACATCCTCCTCTCATCATGAACTGTTTGCCTCAGCCGTCTGATCGTACCTCAAACCCTTTGTTTTGCATCTCCACAAAAAGGGTAAACTATTTACATATAAGATTAAAAAGCAAATGCAAACAAACGTCTTCACAATATACCTTATACTATTTTTATTACGAACAAGACATGTTTATACACCGTCAGTAATGTAAAATATACATTATGTGTGATTTTAATTCAGTTTTGTATACTTTTATTAAATCACGATCAAGAAAATCAGAAGAAAAAAAACCCAAAAATCGGCCGATTTTGACCGATTTTGACCGATTTTGACCAAAACCGATTTTTTACCGATAAGTGAAAAAACGTATCGGTTGACCACCGATAAGCGATATATCAGTGATATATCGGCCGCCAAGACCGATATTTACAACACTGGTAATGAACAACATAGGATATATCAGGTGTGGTATTTGTCAAATAAATCAGTTTACCCATAAGCTTTTGGTAATCAGTAATATTATCAAGTAATGGATCATCAATAGTAGCCTCATTAGTAATAACAAGCTTAGAATGCAAAGGAGTTTTAGCAGGGTTGCAAGAAAGCATATCATATTCTGAAAGTAAGTCCAAAACATATTTTCTTTGATTGAGTCAAATACCCTTATCGGTATCTATGACCTCAATACCAAGAAAATATTTAAGTTTCCCCAAGTCTTTGATCATAAATTTGGTCTCAAGAAAAGTTCTAAACTTTTCAATCTCAGTAATACTATTACCAGTTATAATAATAGCATCCACATACACAAGTAAAGCAACAAAGACCCCTTTATCATACTTAGTATATAAGGAATAATTAGATTTACGTTGACTGAACCCATTTTCAATAAGAGCAGCAGTACGCTTAGCATTCCAGTGCCTAGGAGCTTGTTTTAAACCATATAAATACTTTTTAAGTCTACAAACTCCATTATCATTAGCAGATAAATAACCGTTAGGAAGTTTCATATAAATAGTTTCAACCAAGTTACTATATAAGAAAGCATTGTTAACATCTAACTGGAAAATAGGCCTCATTATGCACAACAAGATTTAACAAACACCTAACAATAACCATTTTAACAACTGGTGAAAAAGTTTCCTCATAATCAATACCTTCTTTTTGATTATAACCTTTTGATACAAGTCTAGGTTTATATCTATCAATCTCACAATTAGACTTATATTTGATCTTAAAGATCCATTTACTAATAATAGCCTTTATATCTTTAGGTAATTTAGTAGTATCCCAAGTTTCATTTCTAAGTAAAGCATCCATTTCATCATTCATAGCATCAGTCTAGCTTCAAAGAAAGCTTTTGGTTCACTGGTTTTATTAAGCTGAGTTACAAAGCATAAATTTTCATAATTTAATTTAGAATAGTTGACATACTCTTCAAGTATATACATGACTTTAGAGTCAATAATAAAATCATTGAAGTTTCTTGGAAAAATAAAAGGTCTACAAGACCTTCTTAAGTTTTGAAAACCTTGAGAAGAAGAACTTGGATTTTGATCCAAATTACACTTAGAACCATTATTATCATCAAGTGTAGCTACTTGCTCATCATGTGTAGCAAAAATATTGTCACTACTTTGAGAATCATTCTCATTATTACCATTTGAGAAATCAGGAGTGTTTATATTTTCACCAGACATATGAGAGTAGCTGCCATCACTATGTGAACTACTTTCACTATTCAGACTATGGTTTACTATAAAATCCAAGAATCTGGACTCAACTAGGGTATGAATAACATTGATTGATTAAGCACAGCGGAATATGAAATAAGAATACAATCAACATTACTAATAAGGTTTTCTTTATTCAAACATGATAAAGAAACTAACTAGCTAACTACTAAACACGCTTTCTAAGCGTCTAGACTCTCATTGGAGAAGTCTGCTATGAAAATGGATGCCTGTAACCTAGACGCCTACCCTCTTTATATCATAGAGGGAGGTTACAAGAAACCCTAGCTTACTAATAAAGCTAACTAACTATTACATATTAGGTCCTCATTGTTTCTTCTTTCTTCATTTCTGCTTGTGGGTTTTGTAATCATCAAATCTGTAATTCCCAACAATCTTCCCCTATTTGATATTACAAAACAATTTGCATGAAGAAACAATGCTAAAACATGTCATCACAATAATAAGCTGCACATCATGAATCTTCTTCCCCTTTTTGTAATCATCTAATAGGGGTCTTGTGCAACTCGTAAACGCTTCCCCTCAAGTGATGCATGTAGAGGGTAAGTATATGAACAATAAGCTTCCCCTTAAAAGTATACTAACCATCTCTTGAATCTCGGACTTTAATTGGCTTGAAATAGTAGGTATCAATGAAACATCCAAGTGCAATAACATCCTCCTCTCTCATGTAACTGTTGCCTCAGCCGGCGATCTACCTCAATCCTTTGTTGCATCTCACAAAAAGGGTGAACTTGTTACATAATCGATTAAAAAGCTAATGCATCAAACGTCTTCACAATATCCTTATCTGATTTAGTGCGAACAAGACATGTTTATTACACCTCAGTTATGGATCACTGTTGGTCCCTGACCTACCTCACCATAACCGCCAAACCATTGATCCATCTCAGATCAAATCAGTGACAATAATAATACGGTGTAAAAACAGCGGGTAATTATTACCAGATACAAACAAAAATTTATACCTCAGCTAAGGTTCATCGCTGATCCCCAGATCAAAACTCTCCATAGCCGGTCGAAATATAACAATGGGTGTGGTCCCGGACCAAAACACGGCATTATTATGTTGTGTAATAAACGACTTGTGAACACCAAACCAAATCAATAAAAAGTAACCAAGCCATAAGCATCACATCGTCCAAGATCCAAGGGCGTCTATGGACCTATGATATGTGTTGTCCGATATCGATCAACACTAGCAGCACAAACAACAGAACCGTCGCTAAACCTGTCGGAACCGTATAAGCACCAGGAGGAACCGATTTAAGCGACCAGTAGAAACTTATAGCGACCAGCAGAAACCGAGACCAGCAATCAGCAGTAACATAATGAAACCAGCAAGAACCAAGTGACCAGTAAGAATTACCGAGTGTGACCAGAACAAATGAATATGCTTACATGTACTCAGATCCAGCCCAACATTCATATCCAATCCACATTATATTCTGCCCAAATACAAGCCCATCTTGAGAGGTAATTAACACCAGCCTATGAACATACCACCAGTACTCCATGATATTGACTTTCCATAAATCTCGTACAATGTCTGCTATAATCAAGTGTATATCTGCGTTTAAAAAATATCACAAGAAATATGGGAAGAATATAATTCCTATAAATCTGGTACATTCCACAAATCACGCACCAAGGTCAAACCACATACCCACATACCAGTTACACACTACGATTCAATCAGGGAAATAAAATCCCTACAAATTAGGGTTTTCTAAAAACAAATTCATTTATCTCCCCGACCTACAACCTGCAGCCTCCATATCAAATACGTACCAGATAACACAATAGGATCGTGTCATCACATATCCTTGTCACCAGCAGCAATCCAGAAAACACATAACAATCCACGTTCAAAACATGTTGTTCCCTATCTTAGGGAGTAAATATATCATCAGCACCAAACTCCCTTTCCTCTTTTCTGAATTAGGATCGAGTTGTGAAAAACCCTAGTGTTCCTGGATGAACGAATCTGCTGTAGACACCATGCTTCGAAACTCCTTATAAACCAACAAAAACATGACCACGAACCTGATGTATCACTTCTGGAAAACATAGATCCTTTGGATATGGTAACCTGCTGCTTTGTGTGAAACCTGCTTGCTCTTCAACCCACGACTGCTGCTATAGAAGAATTAGGGTTTGCATAAAAACCCTAAAATTAAATACGTATTTTTATTAATAAAAACAGAAAAATAATTTACACGAAAACCTTATCAACCCTAGATCAAGAGCCACGAGGCTCTGATACCAATTGTTAAATCCAAGAATCTGGACTCAACTAGGGTATGAATAACATTGATTGATTAAGCACAGCGGAATATGAAATAAGAATACAATCAACATTACTAATAAGGTTTTCTTTATTCAAACATGATAAAGAAACTAACTAGCTAACTATTAAACACACTTTCTAAGCGTCTAGACTCTCATTGGAGAAGTCTGCTATGAATAACAAATCTACCTAACCTAGACGCCTACCCCTCTTTATATACTAGAGGGGTTAGGTTTACAAGACAAGATAAGATCAAAAATTAGGAAACTATAAATCAGCATTAAATACTATTTGTCTAATCTTTAATCAGCATTAATGTTATTCCAGCTTTGTCTTGTAGGTCCTCCATCTTTAATATGTTTTGTCATAATCAACTCAAAGTATAATTCCCAACAAATCTCCCTTTTCATTTCCTAATCCCATTGTGGATAGTGAATCGTTCTTTGAGAAGTCTGATACTTCTTTTTCTCATTCGGATAATTCTTTACCTGAATTCGAGACTTTTAGCAATTATACGGAAGAGACGAGAAGTGGCAGTACCACTACTCATGCTAATAACTCTCTTCCCGAGTATGATTCGCTTCTTTTTTAGCCCAATCAGGGAGGATTGACTGGCATTGTTATTTCTGATAATTCAAATAACCCTCTTTTGGAGCTTCCTGAGTTTGAATCATTTCACTTTGATCTTGATCCGTCATTTCCCCGTCCTCCTCCGGAACCACCAGATGTTGAGATTAGCTTAATTATTAAGACCGATGCACCCGTGATAAACAATTTTGATGAGCTTAATAAAGATGGATGTTTTGACCCAGGGGGAGATGAGATTGATGTTGAAGATGACGATTCCTTCACATTTGTCATTCGGATTTTTCTTCCATTTCTCACCTACCCTGAGGTATCTCCCTTATTTCTCTCCACCAGGAGTGAAGACATCATTTTTGACCCTGTCATCTCCACTTAGAGCCGGTGGCTTCTCATCGGGATGGAACTTTCATGTGCTTTAATGTTTATCCAAACATTCATGAAAGCCTGATTGAGATTTTCTCTTCCACACTCTACCTAAGGACAAATAAATTCAGGGATCGAGTCAAGCTATGTGACTCAAAACAAAGCGCTTCGTGGGAGGCACCCCATGCTTATCCATTTTCTATTATCTTTCTAGCTTCTAATGTATTGTGAGGAGGCTCGTACTCTTCCGTTCTTTGTGTTTGTTGTTTGTACTTGTGATTGTTTGCAGGATTGAACCCTAATTTTCTGAGGACTCTCGTGTTCGGTGTTTTGTCCCGGTCCACTTGAGCTTCCTAGCCTTTGCTTGCCATTAGTTTGGGGAAATCCGATATCCTAAAGATTATTATCGTCTAACATTTATCTTGTAGCACACTTAATAAACGGCTAATAATTTTTGTGATACTTTCTTCATGTTTGAGTTATGCATTCGACCTTTTTGAGTTCTAGTATGGGGTTTTTAAGTCTTAGGCTAGAAAACATTGAGGACAATGTTTGATTTTAGTATGGGGTAGTATATCTTCGATATGATCTTACCTACTTTTACCCGTTGTTCTCACGTACCCCGTTTTCCCACCAAAAATTTCCAAAATTTTCAAAAAATATGAAAAAATTTAAAATTTTCAAAAAAAATAAGTGTTTTTGTCACAATTTTGACTTTCTTGCTGGGTAGAATAAGAGTAAATTTTGACCCGATCGAGCGTGTTGAGCTCTAGCTTGTTCCTTAACTTTTAGGCTAAGCGTTCGCGATACTTGCGAAAAACAAAAAATGATAGAGTTAGGTATGAGTAGGATGCTAAACAAGGATTAGTTAGGAATCTTAAGAGCTCATGTATGTAACTTGTAATTTTGTCTCCCATAAGCTTCTAACCGGATTAATATACGTGCTATTTTTGGAGATTAAACTTAAAGCAATAATTTTTATGTAATATATAGCAAAAATTTTAGTCTTAGTTCAAATTTATACTTGAATTTTTCAAAAAGAAGTCTTCTTTCTTTATATAAAAAAATAAAAAATAAAAAATAATAATGATAAAATGATAAAAAATAAATAAATATAATAATAAAAGATGTGGGTTGATAAAAGTTTACTACCTCTTGCCGGCTCACAACCGATGTGGTAGTCTTCTAAAGAAAGCCCATAGTAAGAATAAAAATCCGAGACTGATAAAAGTTTGCTGCATCTTGCCGGCTCACAACCGATGTTGCAGCCTTCTAAAAGGTCGAGGGTTACAATTGCATTAAATGTCTAAATAGTTAAATTAAATTAATAATTGACTTCTTTTTGTAATTCAAATATGCTTTTGCACTTTGACTATTTTTTATTTTATAAGCTATGAATATTCGGGAAACTTGAGAGTTGTTGAAACCTAAGGTCTGTGAGTCCCGATACTAGTCTCTGTGGGGTGTCATAAAGCCTGGTCACTTAGTGTAAGTTGGGAATGTGCCGAGACAAAAGTCGCTCTGGGTGATCTCGCCTTCAAATTATTATTCTAAGGTGAACGTAAGCATGTATGTTGCAAAAGTTTGATCCATGGTTGAAATTCAGATAGCACATTCCACTTAAAATATAATTAAATGATCGGAGTAAAAGTTCACAAGTTGCAAATATGAGAAGCGTTAGAATCCTTATGATATTAAGCTAGGATTTTGTTTTAAGTTGGTTTGATAAGTGAAAAGTGGGGAAAACGATGAAATTATCCTTTTTGGGCATTCTCGGATTTCGAAATACATCTTGTTCTTATGATCCTTAACGTTATGGGAAATAATTGAAAGTCAAAATTATCTCAACTATATTATTAATATAAAAAAATGGAAAAGTTTTAGAAAAATGGGAAATAGGGGTGTTTTATAACTTGTGATCTCTTAACTCTCTCCACAAAAATCTTTGCTACTTTTCAAAGGTTTAGTTTGGGGAAGTTTCGAGGTATTTGGTTATAGAGCATGTAATATTGCGTGAGGACACACAATTGTTTAAGCCTCCTCACATCATTTGTTAGAAAATAGATAAGAAGATAGAAACGCTTGTTTTTGTTAACCGAGTCACGAGCTTGACTCGACCCCGAATTAGGTTGTCCATGAGGAAGCAAATGGAAAAGAAAATCTCAATCGGGCTTTCATTAATGTTTGGATAAACATTTAAAGCACATGAAAGTTCCATCCCGGTGAGATTCCACTGGCTCTAAGTGGAGATGTCAGGGTCAAAAATGGTGTCTTCACTCCCGGTGGAGAGAAGTAAAGGAGAATCCTCAGGGTAGGTGAGATACGGAAGAAAAGTCCGAATGAAAAATGTGAAGGAATCGTCATCTTTACCAATTGGAGAAACATTAATTTCACCTCCCCCTGGGTCAAAACATTCGTCTTCATTAAGCTCATCAAAATTGTTTATCACGGGTGCATCGGGCTTAATGTTGAATGTAAAATGCTCATACTCAGAAATAGGATCATTGTTAAGTAAGTTGTCAAGAAAAACAATATCCCCTTCCAAGTCTAAATCACTCTCAATACCTGGAGGTATCGAGTCTTCCGGAATAAGAAATGTATCAACCTCCTCTACAAGAAAGTCACTATCTACAACTGGAATAGGAGAAGAGGAGGGATATTCGAGCACAAAAGGAGTAGAAGGAGTAAGATTCAACGCTTCGATCTTATCAATAAGAAGATCGACGTTTAATAATTTCTCACGAAGAATCTCATCCTTGATTTGAAGAATATCATTATCAATTTCTCCTTCTTCTTCATCAAAATCTTCTTCATCAAAATCGTCTTCATCAGTTCCTGGTAAAATTGGATCAATAAAATCGAGTTCACCGACGAACTCCTCGGGAAGAAAATCAATCTTAGGAGATGCGATCCACATATCTTGACTAAGCAAAGAGTTAATAAGTCCACATTCGGCATCAAAATTATCATTATCACAAGACGGCATATCACAAATATCTTCGGAAATACCCTTAAACTCACTTGGGATTGGGACAAGGTTCTCAACACTAGACTTTTCTGTTTCCGAATAGTGTTAAGATGCTCGTCCCCCATACTTAGAGAGTTATCGGGCTCCTCGGTGGGTAAGTCTGGTGTGATTGCTTTAGGATTTTTATATATAACAGTATACTCATCTTTATCAGCCATAGGAAAATTCAAATTTATAGGAAAATTCAAATTTTTAAGAAAATTTTGAGCTGTCGGCTCCTCCTACTCTGCATGTTTTGATTGAATTCCCTTAAGAATTTGCAAATTATTCATAAGCTTAAGTAGCAATTCTTGCATAACTTCAGGTTGATTCTGCTCTTCTTCCACAGCTTGCTTAATTTTAAGA